>JAPYZM010000278.1:0-40697 GCA_030522845.1 Psyttalia concolor
TAGACGAGGATTTAATGTTCATGATTGTTCAAGAGTTGTTTGTTTTGCAATAATGAAGGCAAATTCACTCTCATTATTTCAGCCCTCCGTCACGTGACTAGGTGCTTCTCCCTCCCTTCCACATTTTGTTAGCTCGCTCCAGCATATACAGATTCTGAACACAATAAATAATATGACTAATTAATTCATTACGCGTACATGTGTCACAGCATGTTATAAAGTTACTCAGGTCAGTATAATGCTTAATATAAATACGAGGCCAATTGCGCGCTCCGCGCGCCGTATTTGAATTTCCCGCCTCGGCTATGACATAGCACTTACCTACTTTCTTCTATTATTGTAAAATTAATTACTCTTGAAGACTCATGATCGTCAATTCCTTATCTACAAACAATTTGCTAAATACTACATAAAAGAAAAGTTCGAAAATCTCAATTTTAAGTTTGTCTACGGCGAACTACATGCCAAACACAATTAACTTTTCTATAAATAAATGATAGACTCTTAAACCTTAAAAAGTACACTACAATGACCAGCGAATAAACTACAAGCGATCTGATAAGGTTTTTTTAATAAAAAATGAGATTTTCCCGGCTAATATCATGTAGGTAAAAGCATCACATGCTGTTGTGCGCCATGACAGCTTTCAACAGTGGCGACCTCTTGCGGCCGGTTCACTGACTTGTTAGTAAATAATTCACATTGCCCAGCCTAGGGATAAAATGGCGTATTACATGTCGAGAATCGAGTTGAATAATTGAGAGAAAATTTGAAAAATGGCTTCATAAATAGTCAAAATATTGCTTTGTGAAGAACAAACGACAAACAAACCTTTTATTACCAAAATCACCAGAAAATCACAGAATTTTCTCACGGCACGTTATATACAGGGAGAATGGACAAGAAAAAAATATAAATTAATTACAATTAATTAGAAGGAACAAACATTGGAAGTTATCGAACAATCAAGAACACTCGACGAACTAACTATTGGAAAAATAAAAAATAAATAATGTTATAATGAGTAGCCAAGTCGGGATAGGTCAAAATCTCTTCCCTGTAAACGACGAGGGACTATCAACACAAATACATCATGTATATCAACACCACTCTTTTTTCACCTAATCGAAACGTTACAGCTGCCTATTGGTTAAGTCACTATTTCAGTATGATAATAGAGCCGTCAGAACTAAAGTTATTAGCTTACCATGTTGCGTTCCGTTGAATGATATCCCGGCGAAATATCGGTTTTAGTTAATGCGTAAGTTCAGAAAAGTGATAATTGTGTATTGATGGAAGATATTGCGACTCCTGGAGATCCTTGGCGAACCTCAATTGCATCGTGTTATCAGTGTGTGTCATGTGAGACCTCCAAGAACTTTCGAGAGCTTCAACTCAATGTCTACGGAAATATCAGAGTGTTACGGCGATCTTATGGATGATACAGATGCCCACGATAATCATGACAATCCGCCAATTCGCAGACCGTCAATTGTTGACGCCCTATTAAGTGACTACCTTTCATAATGCGAAAACAATGCGGTAAACAAGTGACGCAATAGGTCAGTATTTTAGGTGTCTAGGGATCCACAAGCTCTCTACCAAAATTCCGTTTGGTACAATCTTGATGATGAACATAATGATATCAGAATGCGGTGGTCGGCGCAATTTTAATCACCCAAACTGAGTTTTATCTAACTGTGATTATCAGCTGACTGGGGAGCATGTCGATGTCGAAAATCATGAATATCCATCGTCTACTTTTCCTTTACTTCATTTTGGGGGCCTGTGCCCTAACTCACCAGGAACATGAGGTAAGTTCAATGACAGACTTTAATTGTTGACATGTAATTAAATTACTTTCTTCCTGAATACCTTAATCTGTTTTTTGCACCAGCTATTATTTCTGTCAATCCATATTCTACTTTTCTCGATAATTTGCAGTTTGTAATTTTTGTGGTTCAAACAAGATTTTTTCGAAAAATATCCAATATAATGTTCAGAATTTTGTTAACATTCTCACCGAATATTGATTTTGCAATACAATCTCTTGTGAACGGGGTATCAATGAACATAAAATGCAGTCAATTTAATTAAAATTTCTTAATTTATTTTTAATGCCACAAGGACGACTCGTCCGCTCCCTACGGATTCCTCTACGAGACAAAATGCTAGTCACAATGGCCCGAAGAATATTCGTCAACTAATGAAAGAATTCTCTGTTCCTTCTTACTATAAAACCATTATTTATGTTTCTGTAAGCTGAATGGCGACTCCGAGCCCTCCACGTCATTTGGTTTTTGCACCAGTTATTTCTAACTTAAACTAATTCTACAAATTTCTACTAAATAAACCCATACAAACAGAATGTAACGAGGAATTTGTTTTTTTTTCTTTCAGGACCCGAGTACAGGACTTATTTCCGAAGGGGATGATCCCCTGCTCTTGATATCCACCCTGAGCGGTACATTTGTAGGGGTCGGCCAGAGGACAGGGGAAATTCGTTGGCGTCAGGACAACGAGCCCATAGTTAAAGTCCCCTACGATGTATCCGAGAGACTGTCCCCAATGTTCCTCCCTGATCCCAAAGACGGTTCATTGTACCTTTACGGAGCGGAATTCGATGTCCTAAAGAAACTTCCCTTCACAATTCCCCAATTAGTCGCCAACAGTCCCTGCAGGAGTAGCGATGGAATTCTTTACACAGGTCGCAAAATCGATACTTGGTTCAGTATAGATCCAGTGACTGGTAGGCGAGAGCAACTCCTGGGTTTTGTCGAGGCCGACAGTACCTGTCCCTTGGACACGCAGGACGCCATTTTTGTTGGACGTACTGAATACAATATAATAATGATAGATAGTAAACAAAAGGACCGAAAATGGAATATAACATTTTACGACTACTCTGCATCGAAAATCGACGATGCAATGGACGATTATGATCTTGTTCACTTCACAACGAGTTCCACTGGCCGAGTTGTTACTCTGGATAGACGACTGGGAATGATTCTGTGGGAGTTGGACCTCAACAGTCCAGTTATTGGTATCTACACGATGAGTAAAGATGGTTTAGTAACAGTTTCATTCACCAGTGTCGCTGAAGACACCCTCGACAATCTCCTCCAGAGATTTACCTCCAAACCCAGTGACATTCAACTGTTCCCCACACTGTATATTGGTGAACACATTCATGGGCTTTATGCACTACCATCTTTAGTTGACTCATCAACAGCCACAATCTCCAGCCACAGCGGACATCTGCTTCTTGAGGGTCCAATCGTCATTCCTCAAATTGAGAAAAAAAATGATGGAGTAATGCTTGAAGATGATGCAACTGTTGGCAATAAGCCCTCAGTTGATCAGCTGACAGATGAAATGACTCAAGAGAATAATATCATTGTTCTTGGGCATTATAAAGTCCCTGCCGAGTATAAACCTCAAAACCAGCCGTTACAAATTACCGGACGATCGGATCCAATCATTAGATCCTCAGAAGCACGAGGTAATGACTCGAAAACGATTACTATTGTTGTCCAAAGCCTCAATGAGCTTAACAATAGTACGGATCATAGAGGATGGAAGAAGACATTTGGCGGAGCGTACAATGGGGCCAAGAAGTGGCTGAATCAACAGGAAAATAAAGGACTTAAGTTTGCTCTTATTGTTCTGGTGGGATGTGTGATTACCATGTTCTGGTACTTGAATGCTCAGTTCAAAGAGTTTCAGCAGCTGTCTCAGGGCTCCAGAGAAAATAGTAGAACCAGCAGCAGTGGAGGAAGAAGTGGAGTCGCGACTGTATCTGAGGAGATTGGAGAGGGCACAGTTAAAGTTGGGAAGATTATATTTCATATTGATAAGGTATTGGGAAAAGGGTGTGAAGGGACTTTTGTCTATAAAGGGGAGTTTGATGGACGATCTGTTGCTGTGAAACGACTGCTGCCTGACTGCTTCACATTCGCTGATAGGGAAGTGGCATTGTTGAGGGAGTCTGACGCTCATGCTAATGTCGTAAGGTATTTTTGTACTGAGCAGGATCGGATGTTTAGATATATTGCCCTAGAATTGGCTGAAGCGACGCTTCAGGATTATGTTATTGGAAATTATGATAGACAGACTATTTCTGGTAAGAATATCCTGGCGCAGGCAACTTCTGGATTGGCTCATTTGCATTCTCTTGACATTGGTGAGTTCATCGATTTTTAGATACTTTTATGGCCTCAATTGGAAAAATGTAGAATCATATATTTTTTTAATTAAAATCAATTTTATTATCGATATTTCCTATCCAAGTTATGTCATTCGAAGGTACTGATGTTAAAACTTCTACTCGGCTGTCGAAGATATCCAATTATATAAAATATTTTTATTTTGGCAGTTCACAGAGATATAAAACCTCACAATGTGTTGCTGTCAACACCGGGACCCCGGGGTGAAGTTCGCGCCATGATCTCTGACTTTGGTCTCTGCAAGAAGTTACAGTTGGGACGTATGTCATTTTCCCGAAGATCGGGAGTTACTGGCACAGACGGTTGGATAGCCCCAGAGATGCTGAATGGAGAACGAACAACTTGTGCTGTCGACATTTTTTCTCTCGGTTGTGTTTTTTATTATGTTCTGTCAAATGGAAAACATCCATTCGGCGATGCGCTACGGCGACAAGCTAACATCCTCTGCGGGGAAAATGATCTGTCATCTCTGCAGGATATCCCAGATTATGATAAAGAATTGGCTCTTATTTTAATTAGAGCAATGATTGATAGTGATCCCACCAGTCGACCACCAGCACTCGCCGTTGAGCGTTTTCCATTTTTCTGGGATTCAGCTAGAATTCTTAACTTTTTTCAAGATGTCAGTGACAGAGTGGAGAAGGACGAACCTGATAGTCTGGCATTAATGTCTTTGGAGACTGGAGGGAGTCAGGTTGTCCAGTCAGATTGGAGACTTTGTATTGATCTCGAGGTCGCCAATGACTTGAGAAAATACAGGAGTTACAGAGGAGAGAGTGTCAGGGATCTTCTGCGAGCTCTGAGAAATAAAAAACATCACTACAGAGAATTAACTGCTGAGGCTCAAGCGAGTCTTGGAGAAATTCCTAAAAAATTTACGGAGTACTGGCTGTCCAGGTTCCCCTGCCTTCTCTCTCACAGCTGGTGTGCAATGCAACGATTCAGGAGAGAAACCACTCTTCAGGATTATTACGACCGTGAGTATGAGTTTACGACTTATTTTGCTTATGAGCAAGTGATTGATGCTCTCAGTCGGTCGAACGAACAAGAACTGCCTTCGGTTAATGATTCACCAGCTCCTCGAACCCCCAATTGGAGGTTTCGGAATAGTGTTGATTGGAGTCCCAATCGAACTCGATTCAGAACGTATAGAAAGAAAAATCAGGAGAAGAGGAAAACCGAAGGATCACTAGTGTGGACGTTACCACCTGCTAGTTGAGTTTGTACCTTCCACTTGTTTTACGTTATGAACATTTATGATCTTTTTTGCGACAGTTGTGATATTTCATATTGCGCATAGTGTAATATATTCATAATTATGTATAGTGCAGAGGTAAATGTGGATGTACTATCTTGTCAGGTAAGCGTTGATTTGTTTCATCAATGAGAGATCGCAAGTTATTTGGAAATTATCGGTCATCGCGGAGAATTTTTCATATGACATCAAAGTGCCTAAATTTTCAGTGAATTGAAAATTTGAAAATTGAATCAAATGTGTTGCTAAAATATACGAAAACAGAAAGGATGGCTTTTCGAAAACATTTATTTTTTCAGTTTAAATAAATGTATTAGTCGATTCTGAAAAAAAGTGAGTTTTGGTGTGGAGTTGACGAAAATGCTTGTAAAATTCACACTTTATATTCACACTTTTGTCACTTGTGACTGATATTGAGAGCTCCAACAGCTCTCTCTCTCTCTCCAATGACCGCTGACTTCCAAATATCACCAAAATCATCTCTTAACCCTAATTGGTCACCTGATTTGGTAATTTTTGTTGTTTGTTGTTAGATTCAATAATTGGAAAATCATAAAGGAAGAATTGCCAAAATTCTTTGAGACTTTTTAAAAATCAATTTCTTTCTTCGCAAAATGTTCTACCGAGTCGTCTCGATTAGATTAGATACTATAAGATGAAAATGAGCTTTGCAATGATTCCTTCCAGTGGTGATCAACACAGGCTGAAGAACAACGAAAGTTGCGAAATGAAACTAATTGGGTAAAAAATAGATTTCAAATTTTTTCGTCAGAAGTCCTTAATTGAGGACAATTAAAATGGTTACATTTTTATCTTCTAATTGAATGTAATTATTTTCTATTTTATATAAAAGAAATTTTATTGTGTCAGGGTTGAATAGAAAAATATTAACTTTAAAAGATAACAGTGGGCACACATAGAGTTATCATAAATTTTAATGGAATGTACATAATCAATTGTAAATACTATATTTCTGTATATTTTACATATTGACTGTATCTCACTGGAGTTTAGCTAAATATATTGTAATTCAAAATATCAACAAAATAGAACAAAATATCTAGCGTGGGCAGACCAATAGATAGACTGTCAGAAAAATTTGTGATTAATCTAAAGACTAGAAATAGATAAATTACGTCAATTATTCAAGATATACGTTTCCAATAAAGAAGCCTACATCATATTGTATTAACATAGAACTGGAAAGAAATTATAATCAGCGATTTATTGGTCTGTTTATCCTTTTCTACTTTTTTTTGAATTTCCTGTAGGAGTCATAAAGTAATCGAATGCAGTTTGGCATTTTACAGAATTATTATAATATAAATTACATGATTTTCAGTTATCAATTTTGTCTAGATAGATCGGGTGAAGTAATTTTTTTACTCTGGTATTATTTTTAGAGTTTAGTTTATTGTTCATTTATTATTCATACAGTAGATAATGAATAGATAATTTGTAGGTTTGAAATGATATTCCGTAAAATCGGTCGAAAAGAATTACGATTCTCCAGTCTATTATTATTGAATAAAAAATTAATGTTATTGATGAATGAAAATTTCATCACAATTCGTGGCCACATACGTGTCTTACACAAAAAATAAATAAATTGCTTCAATCCTTTTAAGCCTCTGACACTTGAAAACCCCGTAAAGACCTCATATTGTGCGAATAAGTGAAGTATTAATCAAGTTTCGTAATCTTTTCCACTTGCAAACGATAACCAACAAATGTATAATTAAGTGATAAAATATTTCAATAAGAAAAAGCCAGTTAATGCTGATTCTTCAGAAATCCGTGATCGCGAATTTTCGAAGCTTTTCCCGTTGCGTATTTTGAATTATTTCTCATAATAAAGTTCAAGAAAAAAAATAAAATTCTTGTTCTAAAACTGTTATAACAATCACGAATTCTTTATATGACAAAAATCAGCACCTCAATGTATATTCTCCTTAACAATTGTTAGTGCAATTGGAGTAACAAATATGTAGAATAGAGTTTTTCAATGGAATGTCATTCAAAGTATTTAAAATTTTCATCAAAACTCTGTTAATTTCGATGAAAAGGTGAGAAAATGCTTATCAATTCTCAGGAAGTTCGAGGTAATCGTGATCCACCCACTCATCCCCCACCCCCGATTTCAAACTTCCTCCAGGAAGAATTGTCAACAGTGGATTTCCACCGTCACTAAGACTCAAGTACTTCCTCATCTCCTTGGATATCTTATTTCCTTCTGGCAGTGCATTCTGTGGTCCCAGATCGAAATCAGCATGACGATTCTCAAACAAATAATGCTTTCCGAATCGAAAATTATCAGGTAAGCAATGATGCTGCAGACAGAAATAATCCTGACCATTTTCATTGTGACACCAGGTGCCATCGGGAAAGTAGGGGTCAATCCCAAGGTCATTGAGTTCAACTCGGGGGGTGTAATAAGAGGGGAGGTCTCTTTGTTTGCAGAATATAGCGCAACCCATCCAGGGTCTGTTGACTTCGTGCGGTGCCTGGAGGCCACTGGCCTCCGCATCGAGTTCCGGAACGCGATCGCTAAATTCCCTGCATTTGAATGTCGCAAAATCCTCGGCTGTTATGCGTTTTTTGCAGAGTTTGGAGTCTTCGCAGAGGTCAACCTCGAAAGAGAGGCCCTTGCATTCCCATTGGACATCATTTTTGCAAGTTCTCCGTTTTGATTTAGCCCCTTTCGACTTTGTGATGCATCCACTCACACATTTACCCTCGGTCCATTTACTCCAACCAGTTTTACTGGGTTTGGGTTTGCCGAGTGGCATCTCCGAGGGGAATTGCAGGGCTGGAACACAGTCCCCTCCTCGGCACTCCATCCCGTCTTCACAGAGTGTTCCTTCCAGGGCTGGTCCCGAATAATAGTAACCACTTCGGTGCGGACTGCTGCACTGCAAGGATTGACAGGCGTTGGAGAGTGTAACAGCTGACGCGTCTCTGTCTCTGAGTAGTAATTCACATTGCCTCTTGGCCGTCCACTCGCGACCCGGTAGAGTGTAAAAACGCTCGTGCTCCAGGAATTTGTCGGCCCTCAGGCTAGCCTTGTCGAGAAGGCAAGGTTTCTTTTCAGGAAGTTCTAGAACCACTTGACGACTGCAGGTAGACCAGATCGTTTCACCATTTGTGCCTCTACTTGGAGACATTATGTAGCCGTCTCGGGGACACGGGTTCCCGGTTGAATCGTGATGCATTCCCAAACTGAAAATTTTAGAAGATTTAAGGACTTATCGTCGATGTCCCCAGATTTTTCATAGTTTTTGAGAGTTTCTGGGGAGCTGTTGATAGGATTGACATGAAAAAATGTACAGTTTTTAAAAAAATATTATTATTATTCAATAACTTACGTAGTTGGATGCCAGTGGAAGAAATTGTCTCCACAAGCCTACTAAACTTCTTCGAAAATACACAAAATTCAACTGAGAAATGTGGAAAAATAGGCGTACGACTGAGTGTCAGTCTTGATAAGCTGTTCCCCAGAAATTTATAAAAAATTGTTTTCTCATGACGAAACGATTGGCTGAATGTGTCAAATAGGTACGAAATTTCTAAGTGAAAGATCGTTGTGGCCAGCATGTAATATTTTACTTAAAAATATTTGTCAGCCACAAGTTTCTTCACAGAAGGAAGCATTTGCACCTAAAAAAAACTATTCTCTAACTACAAAGCGAAAGATTTCTCACTTATGTCCGATTTCATGAGCAGCAATGTAAACTGATGTAAATCCAGCCGATGGATATGGCTTCCCCAATCGATTAGTCACACCCAGCTCAGCAATGACACAGGAATACTGATGATAGCATGAACCGGATACGGTGGCAAGGCCCATCGTAACGTCATTCCTCTGGCCGTTTTCGTCTGCGTAAAAATCCAATCCAGACACGTACAAACCAATGTCCCAGTGATTGGGATGCTCGTCATCTTTTGGATTGTTAGCAGTTGTGTAATTGCAGAATGAGTCGAGGAGTCTCTCTCGTTGTCCGTTGTGATGGGGTAGAGTTGAGGGTTGTTTTTTCATCAGGTCTAAACGCACGAGGGCAATATTAATTCTTGAGCCGAGACTTGGATGATAGTAGAGGGCTTGGATAGCATTTACGTACGCCAGCAGCATATCACGCATTTTTCGCTCGTCGTTGTTGAAAAATGGCGAGAAGAGCTTATAGCCTGCCTCATCGAAGAACAGAGCCAATTCTATTGTTAATTCTGGTGAAGAGCCTCTTATTGACCTGGAAATCACGTCCAATGGTAGCTGCACGTAATTTCTTTTTGATAGAGAGTACTCTGGAGGTGAAATGTGTGCACGTTTCACCAAGTGAGGCACTCTATCTCCAGTTGTGATGTTTAACGAATTTCTTGTTGTTAATTCCAATGGAGAAATTTCGAGACTAACATTGGGGAGTAATATCACACCGTTAACTCCGTTCTCGCAGATGCTCAGGGCCGCTGTGCTTGAATTGTCTTGGTGAAGATAATGACAGAGACTGGGTTTACTTAGCTCGCGAATCTCTTGGACATCGTTCGAGCCCTCGTGACGCCAGACCTGAAAGTATGGGGCCAGCAATTTGTCGTTTCTCGTTAGTCTCAGCTCGAATTTTTGATTGAATGCGGTGAACTCTAGAGGTATCTGCAACATCAGAGGGTCGCGACCATTTATAGACGTTTATGAAGTTCAAGGAGACTTGTAATGAATTATCAATTTTTTAATTCAGAATTGAATATTTTGAAAAATAGTCGTAAGCCAAAATAGAAAAAAATTGGAGCAGCAGTCCTGAAGTTTCTTCTTGTTACAGCGATCTCATCGATATCTGCCTCGTAATTACTAATAACAAAGGAAAAATAAGCAACCAAAATCAATAGATTCTGCGCAAACATAGGTTGTTTCTGAGAGTGCAATGCGAATTATCAACTAATTTTCAAAACATCGTTGAAATGAATTTTAAAGAAGACTTTCCTGTTGTTCTTTATCACTCAAGAAGAGCAAGAAAGTGTATCAATTTTCTCCTACAAATTTAATATTCTAAAAAACAGTTGTAATTCAACATGTCAAAAAATTAGACAATACAATTGCAATGATATAATTCTAACGAATAAATAATACCTCAGCAGTCCTAGAGTGCCTGCCAGTAATAAAAACCAGTTCGATGTCTTCTTGATAATGTCCAAAAACAAAGGAAAAACTAAGACCCAGAATTAGCAGAGGAATTCTTGAAAAATTGTCCATGACTGCCAAGAATCAAGAACTAAAATAAAATACAACTGAGCCCGTAAAGTCGTTCGATTTTATAATCTCCAGGAGTATCATTACTGTTTTGTTGCACAAATTGTCATAGAAACACCTGTAAAGCCGCCTAAAAGAAGAATTATGCTGGTGCCTCTATGGTTATTAACCACAGTTATGCATCGAGACATTTCTTTGTTGCACACGAGGCCAATTGCCCCCGTCGTATCACGAATTTAATTTTTTATATATATTATTATCACTGTCTGGTCACACAAGAGTCGCCAATCGTGGCACCCACGTTGTCTGACTATTTTAGGAGTGCGCCCAATGGCCAAAGAATAGAGAGGGGGAAGTGAGAGAAGTGAATTCAGGGAAATGTATAAACGAATTAAAATCTTGAACAAACCGAAAAAAAAAGAAAAACCACAGAACAATTAACTTAAAGAATCTTCATTATATTATTAATGTGTACAAATAATTTTCAATTGTTTTTATCTCGAATAATTGATTACATTTTCCAAATTTTCAATAACTATTTTAACGCATTCATCGAACACTAGCACACAATTAACGCTCACAATCTAAAAAAAAAAACAATCACCCCAGTGACATCTCTTCATTATTTATTATACCAATATCGTTAAATTATTCCTAACTCTCGCTTCTGAATTCCATCTTTGTCCTTCACAATTCATTACTCATGTGGCAATTAAATCAAATGATTCTCCCTCACAATTGTACCACATTAGACCCAGTCTCACAATAATTGTGACTCAAGCGACATTCACCTTGACGTACCGAAAAGAAATATAAAGGGTAGATAAAATGAAATGTTGAGTTTCATTATTACAAATTCCCACATACGCGTGAATGTTTAAAAAAAAAAAGAAAACCAATTACTCCATGATACAACAAGAAAGCAATTCTCACTTTTTTTTGCAAATAAAAACCGGTTAAGAGACCTTCGATGAAAGGGGGTTGGCCAGTGCTTAATGCCAGGGAACGTTAATCAGTCGATTAGCATTTATTGGCTCAAATCCCGTGTATTCGTTTCATTGTCGTTTTGTATTTCATTACTTACGCATTTGTTTTTCTTTTAACGTTACAATGTACTACAACGTACACCCTTCACGATTAAATCTGACTACCATAGGGATCAATTGATCGTCCTCGTTTATGTTTCATCGTAAAATCCGTGACAATAATTTTTTTATAATAAAATGAAAGTGAAATGTGGGATTTTAATTCGGTAGTGTATCATACAAAATGTCTTTGACACTCTGTGTTAATGTATCCGGGAATTTGATGTCAAAAGATACCAGCAGATCACCTTTGCGCGATGGCTCTTTAGGGAATGGCAGACCCTGTCCCTGAATTCTCTTAACCATATTTGGCTTAACAACGTCCCTCGTCAAATTGAGTGATATTTTTTCACCACTTAACGTTGGCACTTCAACGATAGTACCGCATAATGCCTGTTTCAAGTTCAATTTGCACGTAAACCTGATATCACTGCCTTCACGCCTAAATAATGGATGTGGTTTGTCCCTGATGATGAATACAACGTCAGCTGGCACTTTACCACGTCCTTGATCGCCCTCCTTTTGGAAAGTTATCTTTGTTCCTGCTTTCCATCCTGGCTTGACATTTATCGTGAGTACTTTGTCCTCTTTCTTGGTAGTGCCATCCATCTGGACAACTCTCTTAGATATCTTCATTTTCTTCACACAACCCCTGGCAATATCCTCGAGAGTGACGTATAGATCGTGCTCAATCGGTGGATCCTGTCCTTGATCTTTGTGTCCTTGCATGCGGCCACCACCAGGTGCAAAGTTGAACGAGTGTGAACGGAATGCACCACCAGCAGCACCGGGCCTGAGCCCAGCTTTTCTCTGCTCGAAGGGATCCTCCATGTCCATGTCATCGTCAAAAGCAAATGCCCGACTATTACCACCAGGTCCAAACTCGAAGAAAGTGGCAAATGGCGATGCTGAGCCGAAAAATTGTGCAAATGTCGCTCTTGGATCACCGTGGAATGTATACTGGGCGCTACCACTGCCTCCACCGCCGCTCGATGGTGCTCCACCCTTCAGACCTTCTTCACCGTATTTATCGTACACCTCGCGCTTTTTCGCGTCTGAGAGGACTTCATAGGCTTCAGCAACCTCTTTGAATTTCTCCTCGGCTCCTGCACTTTTGTTCTTGTCAGGATGATACTTCAGGGCTAATTTACGATATGCCTTCTTTATTTCGTCGTCACTCGCCCCCTTGGTTATACCCAGGGTTTTGTAGTAGTCTTTACCCATCTTGGAAAGTTCTAGAACAGAAGAAAAACCGAGGGTTCTAGTAGTTGCAGCGCGCAATTGGTAGTACGTTAAGTCCAGGAGAGAAATAAGAGTAAAGAAAATGTCGATGCGAGTGTCAATCTGGCAATTTTTTCACTGTCTGATTTATTTTATCTCTTTATTTAGTTTTATTTTATTATTTTTAATGCGCTAATCATTACTCAGCTCCTCGACAAAACCACCTACACACGCATATGTATCGTCTATTTCTGGGAATGATCGCGGTTGTCTCTTTCGGAGAGTGTCGAGAGACAGGTACTCATGACTGATGAATACTCAGCTTTCTAAACTGTATTATCGCGGAGAAAATATTAAAAATAAATCTGGTGCTTGTGCTACCGACTCATCGCTCCAAAATTAAATATTTTTTGGTGTATTCGAGTGAGAGGGGCATGAAAAAAAGTGTAAACCTTTCCTGCTGACACCCATTGTAAGCTTCACAATATACATCGACACATCGATATAATCTACCAGTTATTTCACTTATTTTTTCAAGCATATTTACCTTTTCTCAATCAGTAAGATGAAGAATATGATGATTGACGTAATTCACAATCAATAATAATGGAAAAACGTTACCGTACTTTGGTAATGGAAAAAAAAAACTAGGAATAAGATGTATCAAATCAGCTTGAATTCTCGTTATGAACTGAAAAGTGGACCGAGCTGCGCAGCCTCATATATACAAATTTTGCTTCTAGCACATTCCGGAACCTTCGAGAACGAGTAAGAACAACGTTACCGTCGACTTCCGTGGAGCTCGCTTGACCGCCAGTCGTCCATGAAGCCTGGTTAACTTGTGATGACGTCAGTCTAGAGGCCCTAGTCCTACGATCATTATTTTTTTAGATAAATGAGAGAGATGAAAGTACTCGCGAAACATTCATTAGAAAAAGATGGAATGAAACAAATTTTTAAATAAATTTATATTGACAATTGTCAATTCAAGTTTTCGGAACACACACATCGACCCAAGTCCGACGCCATCTTCAGGTGTCACATGTTCTGGCGGAAAATTTGAAATTGCAATACTGTGACTGAAAATAGTTTAGACAATTGTTGAAAAATTCAAAAGGATTTTTATTCGGTTTTTAAAAAAATTTTTTAGCCGTTCGGTGATTGATGGTGATTTTGTAGAAGGACAGAGAGAGGAGGAATATTCATTCGTAACGATAAAACAAAAAAAAATCGCGATTATTGAGAATGTGCATTTAGGAACACTGAGATTCTCACCAATCGCAGATCACATCGACACACCCTCAGAGCAGTTCCTTTTTTTTTATTTCGAATGCAACCGATACAGTCAACAATTAAACAATATTTATCGTATTGTAATATTACGTTTAATTTTTATATTAATAAACAATTTAATTATTGCCGGTGTGTGAATTAACATAAAATTGTAGTTATTATTTACAACAAAGTGAAAGTTAAGTACACACAATGGTGAGTCACATCTCTTGAATTATTATTTTAGTCAGCTTATATTTGTCAAAGAAAGTATGACAAAAACATTGTCGACGAGTGGAGCAGAAACATGAGAGAGATCTATCAGTGATTGTCCCGGAAGACTGGTGTATATAATGTTATTGACGTTTATAACATTGTAATTCGATACCTAACCCAAAAGGAAACTAAATGTCAAGATGGTGCATCGAGTTTATCCAGGCATTATCTCCAGAATTAGTCCAACCATGACCTCAATCATAGCGCAAATAAATTACTAATCTCAATGAGTAATTGTTAATGACAATATTCATATTTATTTTATCATTTATCAGAGTGAACAACAGATGGATTGTGCACTTGACTTGATGAGGCGTTTGCCACCTCAGCAGATTGAGAAAAATCTCAGTGACCTAATTGATCTCGTACCATCGCTGTGTGAGGATCTATTGTCATCGGTTGATCAGCCACTCAAAATAGCCAAGGACAAGGAGTCTGGAAAGGATTACTTGCTCTGTGACTACAACAGGGACGGTGACTCATACAGGTATGTTAACGAATCAATTCAATAATCAACTCCAACCATTGTCAATTGGGTAACGTGTGGATTTTGTATTTTTTTCACTGTTGATGAAGATCCCCATGGAGCAACACGTATGACCCTCCCCTGGAGGACGGGTCGATGCCCTCGGAGAGACTGAGAAAGCTCGAGATCGATGCTAATCATGCATTTGCTCAGTACAGGGAACTCTACTTTGAAGGCGGTGTATCATCTGTTTATCTCTGGGATCTTGATCATGGATTTGCTGGTGTTATCTTAATTAAAAAAGCTGGCGATGGCTCCAAGAAAATCAAGGGCTGTTGGGACTCTATACATGTTGTTGAAGTACAAGAGAAACCAACTGGTAGAACTGCTCATTACAAGTTAACGTCAACCGCTATGCTGTGGCTACAGACGAATAAACATGGATCGGGGACTATGAATCTTGGGGGCAGTCTGACACGACAGGTAAACTTATTATTTTTTATCCTTTTCGATACTTCAATCAGTGGTTGCCGCTTTAATTACTCAGTTTTAGAAAGTATTTAATTGCGAAATTAAAAATTGGACAATTTAAGCGATGTTCTTTTAGCCCATTGGGGTTTTAAAATATCTTGAAACAATTGTCGATGGGGTAGATTTGGTTGACGTATTCTGTCGTAACTTCATTGTTTGTTATTCTCAATGATACGATTGTACAGTGTTTGAGATGATTTAATATTGAGGCTGAAGAACGAAATACCAACTTGTTCTATTTATTTCAATTGTACTGATAAATTGAGGCAAATGAATAACTTTTGTTGTTTGGGTAAGAACAGCTGATCTTTTTTGTCGTGAAAAATGAAAGCTACAGAAGATTGTTCTTGTGAAACCTTCAGTGCAATACTGTCATAAATGTAATTTATCTCTACTATTTAATTATTCAGATGACTGAATGACTTGATGAGTAATAATCCAACAGCTGATTCTTCAATGAATAACTTTAGGTCAAATACAAATAACGGATATCATAGTCATATTGTCATAAGAAAAAAATCGTAAAAGAAATTGAGGAGCACAAAAATTAT
This sequence comes from Psyttalia concolor, assembly GCA_030522845.1. NCBI lineage: Eukaryota > Metazoa > Arthropoda > Insecta > Hymenoptera > Braconidae > Psyttalia > Psyttalia concolor. Next base: position 16,120 of record JAPYZM010000278.1, read on the forward strand.
CCAACGGTGGAGCACTAAAAGAAATACCTTTTCTCAGTGCTCAAGGGGTCAAAAAATCTTCAAATATTCTAATTCAATTGTTCCGTTCTAGGTCGAGCAAGACTGGCCGATAAGTGAAACACTTCCCCACATCGCAAATATTGGTCGCATGGTAGAAGACATGGAGAATAAAATTCGTAATACACTGAATGAAATATATTTTGGTAAAACGAAAGATATTGTCAATGGCCTGAGATCTGTGCAATCACTGGCAGATCAGAGACAGCAAGCAGCACTGAGACAAGACCTGGCTGCTGCATTGCAGAGGCGAAATGCTAATAATTGATCTCACGATAATCACGACAGCTTTCAATACTATTGTGATTAGAAAATGTGGAAAATAAAAAAAATACGAAAATTAATATGAAGTGATGAGAGGAGAGGCATAAAACATTCAAGGTACTGGCATAAGAAGAAAAAACAAAAAAATAATGACACAAAGTACAGAAGGAAACATTACACGTTGCTTTCAATTAATACAGACACACAGACAATTGAAAATACCAGGTGGACTCGATCACAATTGATACCCAATTCAGTTGCGACACTTTGTTATTATTCTCTAGATTTAAAATAATGCAGGGAATTTATTATGGAGTTACTTAAAGAGGACACTTATGTTATTTGTTTGTTTAAAAGTATTTGAAGAATTAATTGAACGAGTAAAATAAAAAAATGAGAAAATAATAACTGCATAATTGGTATTTAAGTGAGTAGCGTTGAGGGGAGCCAACGATAAAGATGTATTTGTATAAATAAATTTCATTTTGTTATAAAGTCCTACGCTTGACTACAGGTTTTCATTATTTTTTCTCTTTTCTGTTAATTTTAGATTTTTTTTTGTATTTTTCGTGGAGAGTGATAATGAAGCAATCTGATTATTATTTATCTAATCAATAGTATTCAATGAAAAAAAAACTTTCAATGAAAGATATCCTCTTAAAGAGCTCCTTAAAAGGTGCCTTGGGATTTGTCATATCGTTTCTTGCTGTTGATTAATTATTAAAGTTTTCAGTCTTTTCATTTAATTTTCTCGGTCACTTCATTTACAAGGAGACAAATACTGTGATTTGGCATGATCGGTTCAAAGTCATAGATTCTGGAGACTGATATTTCGCATTATCAAGTGTCATCATTTTTTCCTCCCACTGAATAATTTAAATAATATACATAATTAATTCAATTGAGAAAAAAAAACTATCACTTGTTAAAAATTTTTATCATACAATAATTAAGAGTCAAATGTGTTTTCACTTACCATGTAAAAAACATAATGTAGATAAAAATTTATAAAGTAATCTAATGTCAATCGAAATTTGGGGCTTTTTTTTCAATTTCATCCGTTCGTCTTTCTAACTGTCGTTCTCTTTATGAAGTGAAAAAGATTCTTGAATTGTTCTGAGGCCGTGAAAAATGAAAGTATGTCATTATTTACAGACCTCTGTTCATTTATTAACTACAGGTTCAAAGTTCGTTCACGTATTCAACTGCTTGAGACGATCGCACTTCCAAATTCGAGGATTGACTGAGTAGTTACTACTACTCAAAACGACAACGATAATGTTGGGGATGAGGATAGTAAAAAAAAAAAAATAACAAAAAATTAGAATTTTCTAGTGAACCAAAATTCCAGTCTCCCAGCCGGATACTCTTTCAACTGAGCTACTGCGAATTATGAAATTCTTTCTCCAGAAATTCATAATCCAACATCATTTATCGCAGTAAATTTTAACAAAAATTAGACTTTTCAAGAAAAAAAAAACGGATCTTGAAGTGATTCTGCCATTTCTCCTGTTATTTCTGGTATGAAATAGAGCCAACAATTGTCTTCAGAGATGATTTTCTACGATTTTCCAACCCGAAAGAGGACCGAGAGGCTTAATCAACTGGGATTCTACCTAATTGAATTCATGACGATTAGTATTCTTAGAAAGCGTTTTATTTCATTTTTTTACTTCGTTTTTTCTCAAAATTTTCGTAGTACTTTTCTGTGACAGTTCTATTATACCCACGCATACATATATATCTTGTATTATTTCATTTTGTCATTTTTATTTTTTATTATTTTTCTTGTATTTATCTATATAATTTTTTTCAATATTTCAGGCTGCGCGATTTTGAACTCTGGATACGGTTGACAAATTAAAGAGAGAATGTTGATCGAGGATTGTGAAAATAATGAAACAACTCTAATGATCCACAATGCATACTGCAATTATTAATTTGGTTTACTTTTTATTGTTCATTTTAATTCTCATTTATTATTTAGTCTTCTTCCCAAGTTCATCTACACTTCCACTTGCAATCGCTGAAGAGTAAAAAAAAAAGAAAAAAGAACGTGAGGTAACATGAAAAGAGTTTTTGTATTAAAAGTATTATGAAAATGTTTTCATCCATTTCCAAATCTTGGAAAGAGACCTGTGCCAGCCTTTAATACCCAGTCTTATGTCCCCCTCTACCCCACTTGGGTTCAGGTATCTGTATGTTTTATTCAAAATCCGTTCATCAGTTTGACATCTTTCGCCAGAGAGAGAGAGAGGAGAGAGAGAGAGAGAGAAGGCAATGTGACACGTGTGTAATATTCATTGATGTTCGCTATATTGGTAATCAATCAAATGGATGTCAAATAATTAGTAAAGAAAGATTCATCCCATTTAATTCCCGACAATCAAGCTTCATTCATCCTCGAATAAGCCTCAAGATCACTCAAATGTGAGAATCATTAAATGTAATAGGCCAAGGGACTGAAAAAATAGCCACTGAAAGAGTGAGTTAGTTAAGAATAATAAAAACTATAAAGAGGAAATGATTTTTGGGGTAAAATAGGTACTTAACATTCCCAACTAAATATAAAATCCAAAATTATAACTATCAATTTCCTGGTAATATTCATTTGTTTTATACTAATCAGCTTCGAGATGTAATTCACGTATACGATTTAGCAGAATTTCATGTTGCATGAAAAATGCCTTTTTCCTCTTCATAAAAAAAATCATAGGAGCAATTCCTTGATTTCACCCCTGATTACATTTACTTTATAAATCATGGAACAACTACTGTAGCTACCATACGCTGCTCTCAATTAAGATGAAAGTATAAACAAAATCAATGAAGAACAAAAATGTAAAAAAAAAGTTGAGAATTGTTTTTTGAAGGCTTGTCCATGTTTTATTTTCACTCAACCCTTTTTCTTTTTTGATGAAAAAATTGTTTCTGTCGCCCTATTCTCTTATATAACAAACAACATGTGTGTATATGTGTATGTGTTTCTGCGTTTCGCACTCTCCTAGTTTAGACTGTCCATCGTAAATGTCGATCCAGCCAACTTATTACTTACACTGCTTAGAAACTTCGTTAAGCACATGTTTATTCGGATATTAATTATTACCCAATTAGCGTATGTTGTTGTTGTTGTTTTTTTTGGTAAAGGAGTCAGGTGTTATTTTTATACTTTAATTAAAAGTTGTTTTATTCTTCTTTTTAACCACTGCTGATATTTGATGTTGGTTGGAGCTATTGGTTCCTTATTCAAATTTGATGTTTTCTTTATTTTTTTTTTGCTTTTTTTCGTTATTATTACTTCTTTTTTTCTGTTTACCAATGATTGAGGTGTCGATTGGCTAAGCGGGTGAGGTTGTGTACGGTTTTAACTGAACACAATTATTTGTCGAGGGCAGTGTTGGTTTTGATGGCAATCACCACTTCTTCGTTACAGGCTTTTAGAACAGTGCACTGAAAATGAAAAATGACAAATTAATTATTTGCTGCTGAGAATGAGAGAGAACGTGAGAATATATTTTTTGAGAAAATTCTCTGGTATCTACAGTGAAGTTCCTTTATTTTAATAATTAGCACTCAATTGCGTTTAAAATTTAACGATGCGATTAATACTTTGAACCTGTGAATTCGGTTTTTAAAAACTTGAATTGTTTCATTTTCAAAATAATCTACATTCTGAAAATAAGATTATAAACAGGCTTGTGATTCCAGTTTCATAGCGACAAATATTTTAAGCCCAACATTCTAGGTGGATAATATATCTGTATTTCTCTACAGATATCAGTCAGTGGCGAAGTGGTATCTGACGGTCATATCCTTGTGACCTGACATTCTGTCATTCCTGATAACGATTTCCACAGAAATATTTCTAGTGAAAGAAACATGAATTTGGCAATGAAAGTAATAAAAAATGAAGGAATTTCATCGATTGTGAGAATTCATTTCTGAACCGCTCTTGCGGTGGACAGATATACATATGAATAAAATATTTACGAGTATGTCTTTTCCAGCGTCATAGTCGGCACGAAGCTGAGCACCTAATTCACCATCAGGGACCTTGAGATCCTCACGAAGGTCACCATTGTCGGCCATCAGGCACAAGTAACCGTCGTCAGATATGTCTGTCAGCTGGAAAGAAAAACAAAAAGACAGAGTTAATATCCAGCAATTTCACGACGAATAAATCCCCAGATTAAGCGATGGTCTACCTGATAGTCTTCTCGCTTGACGAAGGGTACATCCATGTTGTGTGTGGAGGGACAGATATCTTCGTACTTCTTCGATGTAAAGATATCGATACCAACAAGATGTACCTTGGCATGACCGTGTTTTCCAGTTTTTGATGTTGACATTTCAACAATTTTGCATGGTCGTGATTTCAGCATAACAAATCCATTTTTACGCAGTGCTGAACACTGCATGGGATAGGTCACTGATGCTCCGGAATCACCGGTCTCGAAGTGAGTATCCTCGATATCTGCCATAGTTGGGTTTTACCGATTTTCTGGAAATTATAAAAATCCTTTGTTATTTGTCACAAACAGTCAATCAGCAATTTCAAACAGAGAGAACAGAAAATGAAGGGGTCATCACCACTTTTGTTCCTATTTTACAAAAACTTTTTCAATTTTTCTTTGACAAAAGAAATATCAATAAAAAAATTGATTCTTGAAAAAATTGGCTAAGGAAAAATGATAATTTTACAATATCCAAATTTTTAGACTAGATATGAACATTATAAACAATGTAAGAGCTTGAGGTTTACGAAATAATCGTTTGACGAGAGAAAACTTCGGCTCTAGTTTTTTACTCGAATGACGTTTCATTATCACTTAAGATGATTTTTTTCCCACCCATCACCTTCGTAGACATCTAGTGAGTAATTTCTTTCTTTTTTGTTTTTGGATTTTTTTAAATCTTTCACGACAAGTTAATTTGAGAAAAAAAAAATCAAATTCGTGTTAAAATCGGTTGTGATTGTAGCAAAACATTGAATTTCTTCCTGCAGACATCTTCTTTCTCAATAATTTCTCTACCACACATGAAGGCGAAGGAGTGAGTTTCTGATCAGCTGACTGAGCTCAGGAGAATCTAGGAACACCATTATTAGTCCCACGAACGGCAAATTTACGAGGGGAAATAAGTTCTCTCACGACTAATATGATTTGATAAATAACTTGACTTGAACACTCAAAAATTTGGGTAATCGTTCAGGTATTTTGATTATCTGATATATCCTTCGATAATTAATAACTTAAAATGAGGAAAAAACGGTACCAACTTCTTCCACTGTCCGACAAATTTCCCAGGAACAAAATCTTGCTTTGGTTCACTCTTATTTATCAATGAAAATTAAATTCAGAATATTTTAATTATCTGATAGATTCATATGACGTATAAAATACAAAATATTTAAGAAACACGCCTCCCCAGATAAGCCCGTAGACTTCTCCATTCATCGCTTCCTAACCCCTGCAATTTTCCTGAAATCCCAACACCTCAACTCCCAAGTTCCCTAAATGTCTCATCTCCAGAATACATCCAATCTCGAACGTCAATAGCCCCCAAGATCAAAGTAAGAAAATGGAAGTGCCTCGTGGCAAGATGAGTCCTCCCATCACCAAAATAAATGCCTCGAAAATGCCATTAGACAGGCGAGAAAATCTGTTCGAAAAAAAAGCCCAAAAACAAAAAACTTTTCGGTTGCAAAAGGCCTACGTGGAATGTAGCCTCGGCCGTGGATGACTATGACGATGGCCCCGGGGATACCGAAGCCATGTGGTAAATTCCAGCAAAAATCCCGATAAATCTTAGCGCAACTGACCAATAATTTCCCCTAATAAGGCCCTAAAAAACCCGGTGAATTGCAGCGAGGTTCGAGTCAATGGCCTTATCGAGAGGCTGCCCTTAAAGGGATTGGTGGGATAATGAAAAAATAAGGAGGAATAATAAAAAGAAAAAGAAGACGATAATGCTGGCGCGGCTCGAGACAGGGAAGCACATAGGCGAACTAACCAAGAACGGGGTGGCAAACGGAGTGGTTCAGCTCCCACTCACGAAAATTCATCATTAATGAATAAAATATCGTTGGAATATGACAAGCGATATGAGAGCCATAATGTACTGATTAATTTAAACAATTGAATACAGTATTTGATGAAAAAAATGTGGAAAGATGGCGCGAAACGAGGCGCCAGCCACATTGCCATCAGGTACCGTTTGTCATCGTCCTAGTCGCTCATTAATTATAGATCTAATATTCCCGGAAATCAATCACTTTTGGGTCAATTAATATGATCTTACATGTACACTGTTAATATTAGGAATGTATCCGGTGTTAATAGTATATTATCACAGTATAATATTCACAAAAATCAGCAACAGCTCGAGATACTCACATGTGATCAAAATGGATACTCTAACCAGAAGGTCTGATGGCGCTTGCGCCGTGCAGTGTACGAAACAGGGGTCCTCTACACTAGAATCACGGATTTTCTGAAACCGTCTGTCCCAACCTTTCTACGCTTTGCCGCTTCAAAGTTGTATGTCTGTCTCTCTCCACTTTCCTTTTTCACTTCTGCAATGAGGTTTTGGAATTTCAGATTAGTTTAGGGGATTTGGATTTCTGGTTAATGGATCCTATGAGGTATTGAACAGGCCTGTGGTCCAAGTTTTCCAGGTGGATGAGTGCTTTGAGATTGTTGGAGGACTTGGGCATGTTGACATCAGTTTGTTGACGTCATTGATAATCAACTGTACAATCAGACGTGGGAGCTGCCAATAATTTTGCTGAATGCAAGTGTTTCTAGTATTTGTGGATTTATACAGAGGATTGTTGTCTAGGAAATTGCTGTCGATCGGGTAAAGGCAGCCCTTTAATTCAATAATTGATATGGCTAGAAAATTGCAAGGAAATCAGTTTGATATTTTTTATAATTTCTTCAACTTTTTCAAAATGTTTTGTTCCAGATTATTCAGGGAAAATGTTATCATCTCCCAAGGAAGATGTGAGCGTTGAACTTCTCGAGTCAAATTTCACATTTCGCGATTTTACGGATACCGTTGGCGAGGTTAGTTACACCTGCCAAATTATGAAGATGAAGGACAGCTTCTTTGTTTACATTGGTGAAGCCGAGGAGGAGAGGATGCATAATCTGACTTATGCTTTTCTGTCGGCTTATGACAATCGTCCCGTGGCGACTAGGCTGCTAGGGGCTATGGAAAATCCGTTGTCAGCATCTCTCGCTTCTAAACTTACAAAATTGTGTGAAAAACCTGTTTATGTTAGCCTTAATTTTGAGCCACCCAGGACGATGATGCCAATTATTGGGAAACGTATTGCTGAGGAGTTCAAGCAACATGCTATGGCCCCTTGAGAATTTTGGACAAATTACGGGAGAGTCTTATTTAAAAAAAAAAATTTTTTAAGAAGACTTATGAGAATAAATTTATTTTCTAACATTTTTGTTCTGTATTTTTCGATCAAAATCCCTTAAAACTGTTTAGAAAGAAAATTAGATATTAATTTGGCTCGTAATGAGCAGATTTTAATTCTTACTTTTTTAAATTAAATCAATTAATTTTCTTATTAGTCAAGAATTCAAATTTCCCGCCATTCCCTCCTTCCGAAACCCCCTTCACGCAGGTCGAGCCAGTCCAAACACGTCTCAAAACCACACGTGTGTCGGCTCGTCATAACCTTTCAATCGTCTTCGACTATAATCAGGCGTCAATAGTGCGATAAACTCTTGCCTTAAATAAATACAATCAGACTCGATAAATGAATTGCATAAAGCGTTCTACCAATGCCCAAAGATGTTGCGAGACAATTTCTTAAAATATATCGACAAGGATTACTCCCTGACATCTCAGGAGAAATTCAAGAAATTTTTCAACAAAGATGTGAGTAGCTATTTTTCTACACCTAAATTATTCTCTCTAAATGGTTTTCTCGAAGCAAATGTGAACTCTCGAAAATCACTAATTCTTGTCTTACCTTGTCAGCAATTGGACGAAAATGATCAACAACAAATTCTTCAGTGTTTGTGTGATCTTCTCACCGAGAACTGTGAGTGGAGAGTCTCAAGTATTGTCAAGAGTTTCCCTCATTTTTTTCCCATCATTCTCTCGATGACAATCCCCTGTGAGCCATCAGAATCGTCGACAAGGCCGGGAGCTACACTGTCCCATCAGAAAAAATGCATTCTCCTGGGTGAGCTTATGAATCAACATCCAGATGTCTTGGGTCACGCATTACGATACTTCGAGCTTTACCCAGCGCCGTTCGAATGCCTCTCAGAGGAGCCAGCATTTGTAAACAAGCGTCCAAAGCTCGAGAAAGAAGCATCTCCTCCCACATTACCCGAAAACCCTGAAAACATTGTGAGGGTAACATATAAAATTTTGAAGTCATTTCCCACTCATTTCAAACGCAAATGGAACTGGTCAAAATTCTACCATTATTTAGATCATACAAACTTCAAAGTTCGTTTTATGGCCATCAAATGCCTGGAAATAGTTCTAGAAATGTCAGAGAGGAGAACGATATCCTGGATTAAATCATCAATTCCGGGATATACAAACAGTACCTCTAAAGACATTATGGGAGTTGCATTAGACCCACCGGCACTGCTCATAGACGATTACGACATGAAAGAAGTTGAAGAATGTCTTCAGGGCTCAAATCTGGTATCAATCGCAGGAGTTCTTCTACCCACTTTAAAAAGAGATAACTCCCAGTCCCTGAGTCTCATCCCAGTTCCCTCAATGGAATCAAATTTGCGAAATCTGGCACTAGCAGTTGCTTCGAGAAAGGCTGTCTGCCTTCAGGGGTCAGTTGGCTGCGGAAAAACAGCCCTCGTCGAGTATCTGGCTCAGCTAACTGGCAGGGGACAATCAGACATCATCAAGGTCCAACTGGGGGACCAGACAGACTCAAAAATGCTTCTTGGAATGTACAGGTGCACTGATATCCCCGGAGAATTCGTTTGGCAGGCTGGGGTATTAACTCAGGCTGTTTTGTCTGGGAAGTGGCTTCTACTGGAGGACATTGATAGTGCAGCCTTGGATGTTGCCAGTGTTCTTAGCAGCCTCATGGAAACTGGAACCCTCTCTGTACCTGGTTATCGTGACACTGTCTATGCCAAGAGCGGATTCCACCTGTTCGTCACCCAGAGGCTAATTTCCACGATGACTGGGGCCTTCAGACAGTCTTCAGGCGCCTCTGGCCTACTGGAGAAACACTGGTTATGTGTTCACATGGAGCCTTTATCTAGGGATGAACTGATCACAGTTGTTCAGGCACTCTTTCCAGATCTTTCAACCATTGCCACGAAGATAGTGAATGTCTTTCTCCTATTTTCGAGTGGAAATCATGAGGCTGGAAATGAGAATCTCACTAAAGCCACTGGGAGACTGATATCCACGAGAGATTTGATCAAGTGGTGCACAAGAGCTCTCGTCGACTTCGAGGTCTCCTCACCAGACTCAGCTCTGAATGTCCTTCAAGATGCCATTGATGTTTTCTGCTGCTCAGTGCCAGATATCACGTTAAGACTCGAACTGGCTGTCTCTATCAGCAATACTCTGGGAATCATCGGCACAAAAGCAGAGTATTTCGTAAAATCTCATAAGCCCTCCATTTCCATTCAACCTGAGACATTTGTAGCGGGACGAGCTAAGATTAATCGTAGAAGTGCACGTGCAGTACAGCTCGATGAAACCAATGTCAATTTCTCGTTCACGAGACCCTCAGCATCACTTTTAGAACGTGTTACTTGTTGTGTAGCACATAAAGAGCCCGTGCTACTCGTTGGTGAGACTGGGACAGGTAAAACTAGTTCAGTGCAGTTTTTGGCTCGCAGTACAGGTCACAAGCTCATCGTCATCAATATGAATCAGCAGAGTGAGAGTGCAGATCTTCTGGGTGGATACAAACCAGTTGATATAAAGTTACTGATCACTCCTATAAGAGAAGAATTTGAGATTCTCTTCAGATCTTTCTTCGCTCTGGAGCCCAATAGAAAATTTTTGGATCACGTGGCTGCCTGCTACAAAGATGGAAAATGGAGAACACTGGTGAGCTTGATAAGTCACAGTGCTGCAGCAGCCATTACCAGACTGAAAAGTGGCAGTCGACCATTGTCATCATCTCCATCGGGGAAACGAGTGCGAGGGGTGTCGAGAGAGCGACCACCTTCCCAACAAGACACTGAGTTATTAGTTAAATGGGAAAAACTGATGGTTAAGCTGGAGAAATTGAAGGCTCAGGTGAGGACAGAATTCTCTCTGGCATTTGCATTCATCGAGGGAAGTTTGGTGAAAGCCCTCCAGGAGGGGCACTGGGTTCTGCTTGATGAGATTAATTTGGCATCGGCAGAAACCTTGGAATGTCTGTCGGGATTGTTAGAGGGGTCTTCAGGGTCAATCTCTCTACTGGAACGGGGAGATAATGAATGTGTTAAGAGACACTCAGACTTCACAATGTTTGCATGTATGAATCCAGCTACAGATGTGGGAAAGAAGGAGCTGCCAGTGGGGTTGAGAAATAGATTCACCGAGTTTTATGTTGACGAATTGACAGAACGAACCGATCTGCAGCTACTGGTGAGCTCCTATTTGAATAACCTAAATTTGCCTTCAGTCAAAGTGGAAACAATCGTCAAGTTTTACCTGACAGTTCGGACCGAAGCTTTACACTCATTGAATGATGGAACTGGACACAAGCCACATTTCAGCTTGAGGACACTGTGTCGAGCGTTGAGTGTAGCTTCCCAAAATCCTTGTGGAAATGTTTTGAGGTCCCTCTATGAAGCATTCTGCTTGAGCTTCCTGACTCAGTTGGATCAGAATTCATATCCAGTGGTGCATAGGCTAATTACAAAAATGATTCTCGATAAAGACACAATGAAGGGCACTCTGGGAGCTCCAATACCAAAGCCAAAATGTGGAAATGACGAGGATTACATCAACTTCGAAGGTTACTGGGTGGTGAAAGGAAGTCTGGAGCCAGAAAAGTCTGAGAATTACATTCTAACCAGCTCAGTACGCCAGAATCTTAAGGATTTGGTAAGAGTCGTATCCATAGGAAAGATGCCAGTGCTTCTGCAGGGTGATACATCAGTTGGTAAAACCAGTCTCATAACATATCTGGCGAAATCATCGGGTCATGTCTGTGTTCGTATTAATAATCACGAGCACACAGATCTGCAGGAATACGTTGGCAGTTATGTAGCCAGTGAGACTGGGAAGCTCATCTTCAAGGAGGGGGTGTTGGTTGAAGCCATGAGGAAGGGTTATTGGATAATTCTGGATGAATTGAATTTGGCTCCAAGTGATGTTTTGGAGGCTCTTAACAGAGTTCTCGATGATAACAGGGAACTCTTCATTCCCGAAACCCAACAAACAGTCAAGGCCCACAGTAACTTCATGCTCTTTGCTACCCAAAATCCTCCCGGTTTTTATGGAGGGAGAAAAGTATTGTCCAGGGCTTTCAGAAATCGATTCGTTGAGCTACATTTTGACGAGATTCCACCAGCTGAACTACAGGTGATTCTTCATCAACGCTGTCACATGCCAGAGTCCTACTGCAAACAAATCATTCACGTCATGACGGATCTGCAGATGAGGCGAAAGAGTACAGCAACTTTCTCTGGTAAACATGGATTCATAACTCTGAGAGACCTGTTTAGGTGGGGAGAGAGGTTCAGATTGGCTAACAATGTTGGAGAGGGATTTTATGATTGGAGTCAACATATGGCTGATGAGGGCTATCTGGTGTTAGCTGCCAAAGTGAGAAAGTCTGAGGAAGCTGAGGAAATCAGGCAGGTAATCAAGAAACATCTCAAGAGAGATGTCAATCCATTGAATCTATTTTCACTGAGTGATACTACTTCGACTGTGACTAAATCAATTCTCGAGTCTATTCTCAATAATCCAATTCCTGGATTTGAGCATGTTGTGTGGACTTATCACATGAGGAGAATGGCAGTGCTGGTGATTAAATCCTGCCAATTTAAGGAACCAGTTTTATTAGTCGGCGAGACGGGAGGAGGAAAAACAACAGTCTGTCAATTAGCTGCTGCTCTGAAGAATAAACATTTGTGGAGTGTTAACTGTCACATGCACACCGAATCCTCAGACTTCCTAGGGAATTTACGCCCAGTGAGGGATCACAGTGAGGATAATCACAAATTGTTTGAATGGGTAGATGGACCACTGATAACAGCTATGAGGTCTGGGGATATCTTCTTAGCTGATGAGATTTCTCTCGCTGATGACAGTGTCCTGGAGAGGATGAACTCACTGCTAGAGCCTGAACGCAGTCTTCTGCTTGCGGAGAAGAGCACAGATTCCAATATTGATTCGAATGAATTGGAAAGTATCATCACTGCTCACAAGGACTTCTGTTTTATTGGTACAATGAATCCAGGGGGAGATTATGGAAAAAAGGAGCTGTCGCCCGCTCTCAGAAACAGATTCACTGAAGTCTGGTGTGAGGGATGCACAGACAATTCTGATCTCCAAGTTATCATTGAGCATAATTTATGTCCACGTTCTCATATCGATAATCAGACAGTTGCCAGAGCCATTATCACTTTTTTGGACTGGTTGAAGTCCTCTGAAGTTGGTAAGAGATTCTCGGTGAGCATCAGGGATGTTTTGACTTGGGTTGACTTCATGAATTCTTCCCCTACATTAACTGTCAGTGAGGCTTATTATCATGGAGCTTGCCTAACATACATCGATAGCTTGGGCTCTGGTGTCACTGGGACTGAGAGTTATGAGAAACTACAGTTATTTCGACGAACAGCCCTTAATTTTCTAGAGAATCAGATACAACAGGACTTTGGGAAAGCTGAAGAGAGCACGATAAGGACAAATGCTCAAGTAGAATCTGAAGAACTCTTTGGTGTGACACCTTTTTACATTCCAGTGGGACCAAGTGGGAAACACGAGGACGTTGGCTTCACGTTCAAAGCCCCAACAACAAAAGGAAATGCCCAGAAGGTCTTGCGTGCCCTTCAGTTGAAGAAACCCTTGCTGTTAGAAGGTAGTCCTGGTGTTGGCAAGACGAGTTTGGTGTCAGCGATAGCCAAAGCTTCAGGTCACTCATTGCTGAGAATTAATTTGAGCGATCAGACTGATATATCAGACTTATTTGGAGCTGATTTGCCACTCGAGGGCGGCAAGGGAGGGCAATTCGCTTGGAAAGACGGCCCCTTCTTAAGGGCTTTGAGAGCTGGAGACTGGATTTTGCTTGATGAATTGAATCTGGCGTCACAGTCGGTCCTGGAGGGTCTCAATGCGTGTCTTGATCATCGTGGAGAGGTCTACATTCCAGAGCTAGGAAGGACATTTAGTGTAAAAGCTGGAACAAAATTATTTGGTTGTCAGAATCCGTTGAGACAAGGAGGCGCCAGGCGAGGGCTTCCAAAGTCCTTTTTAAATAGATTTACTCAAGTTTTTGTTGATACTTTGTCGGACGATGATCTGAGGATTATTACGAAGTCTCAATTCCCTGAGTTGGGAGAGGAATTAATTGATAAGATTGTTACGTTTCAATCAAGAGTTTGTGCGGAGGCTGGACACAGCTGGGGACATTTCGGTGCCCCTTGGGAAATAAATCTGAGGGATATCACGAGGTTGTGTGAGTTAATTAATTCCTACAAGGAGGCGACCTCGTTGGATAAGAGTTTGTTGGACGCTGTGTGCCTTATTTACTGCAGTCGATTCAGGGTACAAGATGACAAGTACAAAATAGCGTATATTTATCGAGAGATCTTTGGAGGGAATGAGCATCAAAACCTGTGGGATCCCAAGCAGCCAATTCTCAATGTCACTGATCAGCATCTTTATTTCGATAATGTGACTGTGGAGAGGACTGATAAAGCTTACTTTGAGGATCGAAATTTGCTGGTGTTGAGAAGCCACATGACTGTATTAAAGGCATTGGCTTACTGTGTTAACATGAATTGGATGCCCATTCTTGTAAGTATCAGTAGCAGTTTGAGCTCTTTGATCTATTCAAATAAGGGACGAAGTAGTCGAGATAATTGAATACTGTAGGCTACAGAATATTTATATATTCAGTTTTTAAATTAAATGACTTCGGCTCAGGAGAAGATGTGCAACTCCCGGTTGTCTACCGTAGATTTAAAACAAATTGATTCATTTTGGAAATATCTCTGGTTGTGTAAGGAAATATTTCCGAACTACTATTTAGAATTTTTTCACTACAGGCAAGATTTCTTTTGAAAAATCGCGATTTCTATTATAATCTGTATGCTGACCAGCGAGTAGAAAATCTTATATTTGATCTCATTGTCATTTTCACTTTTTAGAGACACTCAAAAAAATTGAGCACAATATACTTATTGGGAGGAAATTCTTAGATTACAAGAGAAAACTTGTGTTTTTTTCGTGTTCATTTTAATCTTTAGTTTTTTAAATCACAGTTTGTGTGAGAACAGTTTGATCATCTGATTTTTTAAAACAGGTGGGACCATCAGGAACTGGAAAAAGCTCTGTTGTTCGGGTATTAGCACAGCTGAGTGGACAGAAACTGCGCTCGATCGTCGTCAATTCAGCCATGGACACTACAGAGATCCTCGGGGGCTTCGAGCAGGTGAGTCACAAGAAAATAAATATTTAAAAATATTTTGTCCATCCGGGGTATTATGATTTACAGAATTCGATCAGATTTACATTGAATATTTTTATTTCATCACTGTGTCATTCACACACGGACTAATGAATATTCACATCATTGATTATTATCGATCTTTCGATAATTCTGAATTTAATTTTCGTAGGCACATTTTTTAATACTCGCAACAAAAAATCATAACATTAATCACACACATTTCAATGCTGAATTACGCACTAAATAGCCACCGAATCTACGACGTTCCGCTAAATTATTCGATATTCATTTCAATAAGACTATTTTTTTTACGTTACTTGAAACGTAAAAAAGAAATTAATAGTTAAAAATATTGAGATAGTATTCGAATACAAAGTGGACCCAAGACGTCTCAGTAAAGTGCACTTCTATGACAATTACAGGTGCAATAAAAATTATAAATATATAAAAAGAATATTATTCTCAATTCTCGTGAAATAAATCGGACAAATGTATCTATCATTACATTGTGTGTGAATTAGAGATGCGAGGTTTCGTCAGGAATGCAAAAACTGTCGGGTCACAGAGATATATGATATATGATCGTCATGTGACTTCCACTGACGGTTATGCGATCTCTTGTCAATAAATCGGACCGATAATATTTGGTTACTGTCAAATTGTCTATACAGATGCGACGTGACTGTCATTTTTTCCGTGTCACAAAATTTGGTTACGCGATTGTCTATCAGTTCATTTTGTCAGTGAGGAGTTGATCCAATAGAACCAATGATTTTTTCATAATAATATGTAGTGGGGCCACTACAGAGGTGCAATGTGATTCTCATGAAGTAAGTTCGTCACATTTTTGACATGAGATAATAAATGGTCAATCGTGAATCAGTACTGTCATGTACCACTGACGGCCATATGACTGTCAGCCGACGTGTCACGCAATTAGCTCGCATCACTAATGTGAATGATTAAATATGGACATTTTCGTAATGATCTATTAACAGGAATTTACAATGATCTACATCGCTAATTGACAATTCATTTATATGTTTAAACACTCCGATGGGCGGAATACATTTAATGAGCAATTTCTCCTTAGTAATTAATCGTGGAAAATAATATTCTTTATTTGGCACGTAAAGTCAGCAGTAAATTCATTCATTATTTCAAAGTAATTGAGGCTATTGCTTTTTTCCCAGACTTGTCGCGACGAAATGAGACAAATAAAATTTTGCTAATTTATTTACAATATCTGATGTTCAGTTTATTCAGATAATTTTCGATTTTGTGCTTTACCTTGTAATTAAGCTACAATGAAAATTCATTTTCACATTGTGATGAGTATTTTGCGGATTGAGGACGTTTAGGAGTTAAAGTTTCATTTTAGAAACAGTGAGGGGAGATAGAGGTAATTTATTGGTACAATTGAGTTATAAAAATCATTCTAGACACGGGCACTAGAGGATAAACCATTGATATACCACACAGGAATTTACATTTATAAATGATTTTTGTTTTCTTTTCGATGTTATTCGTGGTTAGTCCGGCCAAAAGACGGGTATAGTTTATTCATAAAGTCAATTAGCAACCAACGAATTATCTGCAGTTATTTCATATCATTCTCTAATATTAGTATGAAATTTGACTAGGTTTTATGATAATAAATTCGTTGGTGCACTCATGGAAATAGAGATGGAGAGGGGGACACATACTAAACAGTGATGATATAGAAACATAAGAGATAAATGCAATGTTACACCGTAGACTCATCAATTACGTCTCAATGATTTGTCTCAATGATTGAAAAATCAGTCTGTGAAGATATCAATAGTCGGCTATACGAGTACTCATTGAAACATTGAAGATCTTCATTTGTAACTTGAGATGATTTGTAAAAAAATAATTCTGCTGTTTTATGCTTTTGATAACCCAATTCATAAGAAATATATTTCGGAAATTGAGGGCTATTTGAGTGAAGTGAGGAGAGATCAAGTGATTTTGCACGGCAATTGGTGGCTTCGAGGAGATCCACGTCTTTTGATATTCATTTATAATTTTAGAAGAACATTTTTAACTGAAATTTTCGATACTCTTCTTCGCTATTTCTGTCACATTATAGTTAAACTGTCATTTCGAGAAATTTTGTTATTGAAAAGTCACAGTTGTGAGGGCAATTAATGGAAAATGGATATTTCAGTCCAGTTATTTTATAAAAATAACTATCAATTGGGCAAATTATGATAAATTTGTTCTTAAATGTGTTAGTATTAGAAAAAAAATCATTGAGTTGAAACGTTTACCAGGGAGAGGAGCCATAGTATTCAAAAATTTTGAATTTCATTGAAATTTTGGAATTTCTTTTCTCTGCAAAACGAATTTAATATTCCTCCAAACAATCATTCGAGAACTATTAACGGAATTTTAATTTCTTCCCTTTACCGTCAATTTTTCGATTCATTGACGAGCATTAGACTTTGACGAACTGAATTTTTCATTTCATTCTAGTTGTTAAAAAACACTGATTATAAAATTGAATTGAAGGGGTCCAAAAAAAAATTCGCACAGGATTTTTTGATTTGCAAATAAATTTTATAAGAACTACAAAAAACACTGGAATTTCTCTAATGCTACGAGTGCCAGGGATATTTGCAAATTAATCTCATCTCTATTCTTCCAAAGAATATGGTACATATTCTTGACATTATTTCGTCTCATTGATCATGAGAATGTGACGTGGATCTTTCCACCAGTTTATTCTCCCATAAAGTCAACTGACAAGAAGTAAAAATTCCATAAATTCCATTCAAATATGAAATAAACTGAAATATTATTCACTAAGCATGCCACTACTCGTTGGGCTGATAGCCGTATTCGCGTCACTCATGCTTGGGGGAACTGGAAGCAATAAGCTCGGTCGTCTGGATAATTTTTCCTCGTACAAGCTTGTGATACTCTTAGGTCGTGGAATGACGATACTCCAGGGGTCAGGTGTTACACTAATAGGCTCATCTTGCTGAAAATAAAATTTAATGAATTATTCAGCGCGCTTCGTCGTTCAGTTTTCATCGCATGAAAATTCATAGGTCATTGAATTTAAGGGGAAACGGTGTCCCAGTGGCTACAAATAATTTGAGAATTGTCTCATCCCTCAGAATGATTTAGTTCTCGTGATGGAATTACTCATTAAGAGTGACCGAGTCTAGAGATGGGAGGTGACGTCAGGAATGAAACACTGCCACAAAGTAAGTCGGTCCCTTTTTCGTCACATGACAATAAATAAATGGTCAATCGTGGGTCAGTAATGTGATGTGTCACTGACACGTCTATGACCATCGTGTGACATGTCACGAATTTTGCTCGCATCATTGATGCAGCTAATGGAGCAGCTGCACAAAAAAATCCGTAATTTTGAGAGAGAAGGCAATTTTCAAATTTGTCGGGAAGACAGGAGTAAATCTTACGTGAGTTGACTTTACCGGGAGATATTTTGCAGCCGGTGGTAAGGGAGGTTTTAGCTGTGCAATGTCACTTAGATCACACGCTGATACTGCTGTAGGTAGAGGTGGACTTGGTGGTAGGGGTACATTCAGTGGTGGCTCGTATCTGGGAGGCTGTACCGATTGTAGAGGACTGTTTGTTGTTGATCCAAGGATCCATAGGGCCACACTCTCGCAACATCCACAGCAAACGTCCGAAATACCCTGACGGAGACCTCGATGAAGGGTTAAAAAGAGAGCAGGATTCACGAATGCGTGGATGTAGGCAATATGCAGAGTCACCTGTATACAGATTACGAATGAAATGGGAAGAGGATAAATATCTTAACTTCGGTCACATGTCTTTGCCATTTTTTTTACTAATTCAAGTCATTTTTTAACGCAATATTTTTTTATATTAAGAAAACATCGGTCCACGAGCTTTCTTTAAATGAAGATTTATTTTTACATTCATCGCTTGTCTACCACGATTTCAATAAATAAATAAATACGTATGGAAATACAGGGCGATTAGAAAATGTCATCTACCTTTATAGAAGTAATTTTGTTTGCAGTGACGATGATTCAGGTGATAATTTGCAACTAAATATGACTTTGTGAATATCGATTGTCTTTTTGCGATCCGTTTAGGCAGTACGTGAATTTGATTCGTCTCAGTAATAAGACTATTTAATCCGCGAAAACGTTCCCACCCTAACATTTTGAAAAACTACGTTTACACTTTTCATCATCATATCCTCATTTTGTAACTTTTTTTTGAATGTTGTGTATAAAATGTAGAAATAGTATATTTCAGCACGTGTGGGGCAATTTCGTTTTCAACGTGTGTGGGGTTTGCAGCATGAGCCGTCGGCGAGTGATGTAACCACACACGTTGAGGACGAAATTTCCCAACAAGTCCTGAACATAATTTTATGCCATGACGACTGGAACCGGCTGAATTAGGCACAAGGCGCGAAGCGCCGAGAGCGTAATCAGCCAGTTTCAGGCAGGAGTGGCATAAAAATTTTAATAGGGTTCAAGGTAATGAAACTTTGAAAGTTAATAAACAATAGCCGAAGGGAAAACCTTATACTGTAACTCATCAATTCTGTCATTAACTCGTGAGAAATCTCTGTGAGGAAAAAAAAAGTGATAAAGATCCTAATAAAGTCGAGGCAGACGATGGGGAAGCTGAGTTCCGTTAAGTTAATGTCTTTCTTAAATTGAAACTTAATTACCTCATAACCAGTGGCATTTCCAATCACCGGATGATGTACCAGAGTCACGAAAAAAAGTGGCCCCCAGAAAATAACATAGGCAGCTGTAATGACTAGGAACATCTTCACCCTCTGCACACCCTCGCGCTCCATTCGCCTCAAGTAATTTCTCATTTTCCGGTGCTCCTCCAGCGCTCCACTCCTCTAGAATTTACAAGATCGATGATTCAATTACGAGTGTTTCTGTTGCCCCTTCGTTGTTGAGAAAACTTGGGGATTTTACTAATAACTATGTTTAAGCTTAATTGAACGATACTGCGGGGGGGGGGGGGGGGGGGGGCAGTTGTGTTGTGGAAAGTCACGATGTTCTTCTGGGTTTCTCTTCATTTTCTTTATCCACGTGAATCAAATCGATTGAGCTGACAGGTAATAAAGTCTTAACGAATCCTATCATTTTGAATGAGTAAAATTGGTTGATCTGAAAACACGAGTTCAACATCGTTTTGTGTTTATTTGCGTGAAATGAGATATTACAGTTTTAATGAAGATTATTTGACAGATCTTAATAGACTGTTTGCTTTGAATTTTTTCATCTGTGCCACTGAAATTACTACCGATCCATTCAAATGGTTATTAGCAATAAAATTAGTGGAGAAATAAAACTCATGGCTTCTGAAAATGTTTGCAACTTTGCTTGTTTCTAATAGTGCATCTCGACGAATGTTCTCCGGTTTGTTTAAATTCTCTAATTCACAGTCAATTTCTGAAAATAATTCCACTACTTTGACACTATTTTTTGTGCCGAGTCTTAGAATGACTCTGGCTGCCGGTAGTAAAACGTGATAAAGCATTCCCTTCCGGCGATGGAGTTCCGACATCGTTACTGAAAGCCGTGAAGCGTCATTCCCTTCGTAAAATGATGCCTCGTACGCTTGAAAATGTCAATGAGGTATTTTACCTTTGGCGTTGTGCCATTCCGTTGGTCTGTCGTTCCACCATCAGCGGCTGGATTTGCACTTGCATGGCCACCACCCGTCACGTTGACAAGCGTTGTGACAAGCCCCGCCACACGAACCTGAAGAGAAAATCAACATTATTGTCACGTGAGAAGAAAAACGAACAGACAAACACGTCGATGTGTATCTCCATTGAAATGCTCAATGAAATGTCTCTCCGAGATACTTGCAAAGTGCACTCTACCAGTTGCTTTGAACAAGGCAATGCTGTATCACTCCAGCTGAATGTGGCAAATGAATTATTTCAAGTAGATGTACTAGTGTAAAGGCCATTCACCATTTTGTTATTTACTCACCGCTTCTACATTGGCTTTGGTTAAATCCCGGTGTAATTTTCTCAGATGGAATAGCGTCAGTGAAACGCATATCACGTTAATAACAATCCAGAGGACATTGAGTATATAATGTCTGAATGGTCCATGAACAAGGGGGCAACTTGGTGCATTGTGACCGGACTCGGTATTTGCTGCTAGTGCACCACTGAGGAAAGTCGGACCGAGATTTATCGTGATACTGGCGAACCATATCATGAATGTGCCAAACAGAACGCACTGAAAAGTTGAATAGACGGGAGTTACGATCGCATAAATCTAAGAGTTTAAATCTACTTTTATGATTGTATGTATATGACAGTTTTTTTTGTCCAGTTGTAGACGAGAATCTCTGGGAGTTTTTATGCCTGCTGGGATGAATTGAGTGGTTACGGCGCGTTGATGATACGGAGGGAATTACTCGATTGAATAACAAATTATTCATTGTTTATTTAAAATTATTTTTTAGAATAAATTAAAATCCATGGGGACTTGGGATACAATTTGTTGGAAACTTTTTAGCATAATAATTTTGTTCACAATTATATTTCGATCAATATTTTTTTCCCCCCTGTTGGTCACCGGGTAACAGTGAATGAATATTTCCGGTTAATCGAAATTAAGTTGGAATGTGAATAATAGTATATTGCCGGATGGGCGTTATGGGGTTTTTTGCTCGCGTGGTGTTTGGCAAGCCGAGCCGAAGGCGAGGTGGCCAACCACGCGAGCAAAAAACAGTTTGGGAAGTATGTAATACCAATTCCCGTACGAGGAATCTGTAGAAGCAGTACGGCAAAATAATTTCCTTTTACAAAATCGTTGAATTCGGAATTTTTATAGATCAAAATTGCTATGGTGATACTGTAGAAAATTTTGGATGAGTGAAAATTGTAAAATTCATGGGAATTTCACATTTTTCAACAGTGCGAAGACAAGAATTCCACTGTTACAGGAATTTTCAATACAAAGATAAATGAACATTGTGAAGGTAGAGTTTGGTTTGCTGGGATGATGCACAGCGCCTACATTTACGACTGTGGTTTGTATCAGGAGTGTTGTTTGACCGTGCAATGTACATCAGCACATACACCGCAATCAGTAACAACTCGGCTTCAATCTCTACAGCGGGTAGGGTAAATTGCTCGCCAGGATGAAATTTGAATACGTCAGTTGACATGTAATCATTGTGACTGATGCGATGAGCCGATTAAAATCCAACCCAATCTCATCGGAGCTTTTAACTTCATCAACTTCCAGGTGGAAAATTATCTAATTGATTAGTTTTCATCGGTGGACATCATATTGTACAAAACCAACAGTGGCGAAGTCTGATAGCAAATGGACTTCATAAACATACAGGAACAGACAGAAAAAAAAATGATAAAAAGCATATTTTACCAGGGAAGAGTAATCGCATACCTGAGGTGAGTCCATTAGTAATGGAGCTGTAAGATCAGCTTCTTCGTCACTCTCTGGAAACACGGGGCTGTCATTGAGCACTGTCGTCAACATATTGACAGTGGAGACTGTCACGAGCAGGAGAAAAGCTGTCTCAACAAGTGAACACTTGTGCACTGGCTGACAGTTCAGTATACTCGAGCCCAATGGTAATAATATCGCAGCTCTAGCACAGTCCACCATTGCTTGATGAAACAATAGACCCTGTGACCACCTGAAATACAGACAAGAGGACAAATGTTATATCCGCAAGTTTCTCGCAACCGCAAACGTGTTTGAGGACATTTATTTCATCCTGCTAGAGCCAAACTCGAGGTAACACCTCGATTAGTCCGCCATTTTTTTTGTTAGTCTGTCTGGGTTCTGCAGATGGATAGACAGGTTCGCCGGGGGGTGGCTAATGTCGGATCCAATCCCCATTCGTTCTCGTGGATATTTTAAGATGAGATTTTTTTTTGGATGTAGGGAAAGGTCGATTTTTTTTCCTTCTCTTAAGTTTTTCTGTTCACCCACTTACTATCGTTATTCGAAAATGAAATGAAAATGGATTTTAAAGATTTTTTTGTACCCAAAGTGTACACTGAGAAAAAAAAACTTAGACAATTAAAAATAAATAAATGAGTACAGTATATCTGTCAAAATAAATAGCAATGATGAATATAATAAATGGCATATTAGAGATATTAATACATTAGCCTTGCTCATTTACTTGGCAAAAGAATTTTGTTTTCTCAGTGTAGGCAATAGACTTCAATTCAGTATATTTATTTACTCTCTCTCTCTCTCTCTCTCTCTCTCTAAAACTATTTTTCACAGAATTGTATTACTAACAGTACAATTTTGCAGCTAAATTCGAGAGAAAAACTGAAAGAGGTTCAACAAAATATGAATGCAATTTCTCTTCTTATCCATGAAGATAATTTCTAACTACCGATCGTTGCCCTTCGGAGCTCGGTAAAAAGTTAAACGCCACTCGTATCTCGTGGCCAAAAAAATAAGTCCCTGGGATAGACGTACTTCTAGAAAAAGTTGATGAAGTATCTAATCAAATGTGAAGTTGGCACAGTTGCTGGAGCTGACTCCCTCTCTTGGGTATTGGAAGTGGGACAAAAAAAAAATTGCCGAAAAACACATTTAGTGCATCGTTGGCAGAGTCGAGTTACTGTGCTACCTAATCACACGATATGCAATGAATTTCTTGTGTGGGAGAGGGATAAGGGGCATTAGAGGTGGACTTAATCTTCAGGGGAATGAGTGTGCATGGATCTGCGGCATCAAGTGGCTTTGGCTAGTGCACCGTCGCACACTCGAGATCCTCTGCATCACGACCGACAGCCTGTCACACACCTGTCTACTGCTGCTAATGGCCGGTTGGCGGTACGTGTGCGGCGACAGTCAGATGAATATATTGTGTCATACAATGTTGAAAGCGCAATTTCACGTTTTTTCATGTGTGTGTGTTGGGGGGGGGGGGGGCAGTATTATTGAAATGTAGCATAGTGAAACCTGCCCGCGACAGCTTTTTTATAATCTTATTTTTGGTGTTGTCAAACAAGAAACTGGTCTCAGTAATATTTTTCTTTCGTGTAGTGGCAAAAAAAATGCTTCAACCTTCAAACCCAACAAAAAAGTTTTTTTCTTTACGAAAGCACAGGCCGCCAATAAAAATCATCGGATTCTCTTAAAATTTATGGGCAATTTTCAAAACATGATGATTAGCAACGGTACAGACAGAATTTGAGTTCTTCCCTGAGCAGTTAGGCCAGTAATAATAATAACATACTTAAAATTAAGTTAACAAAGCCGAGTTTATTGTGAGTTTTATGGTTTTTTGAATTTCTATAATTCGAGTTGATTTTCTACAATTTAAGTCACCACTGAATATAATTCGAGTTGATTTTCTACAATTTAAGTCACCACTGAAGATTAGAATTCCATGTCGGATTTAAATTAATCTTTCGAAAGTTTTCTTAATTATCTACAAACATTAACATTAACTTTATTCTCCATTTTTTTTAGAATATTCCTTTTATGTTTGTTTTATTTTTCTGAGTTCAAGTGGAGTATTTAATAATTTGAGATTTTGATTGTCGGATTAGTATGAATAAGGAGTAATTTTTTCAGGCCAGTTTTTCGAAATC
>JAPYZM010000279.1:0-13458 GCA_030522845.1 Psyttalia concolor
TTGACCAAAAAAAAGATAATTGGAAGTGAGAGAATCATTTATTCAGTTTGAGAATTGTGTAATCAGTTCCTCACCTTCTGAGATGTCGTTTTGTTAGAATGAGAATCATAAGAATTATATTGGCACCCATTCCGAGGGCACCCAGACTAAAAATCACCGCTGCCTCCGTCACTCCGCCTGGATGACACTGAAATACTTTAGTGGAGTTCGATGTCACGTTACCGGACGCTCCAATACCAAATCGTAGATTTGCACCAATCATAGCAACAGCGGAACCTGAAAACAGTGAAATTATCGAGAAATAATTCTCAAATGCTGGATTCTCGTTGTGTTACGCATGATAATGTCCAACAAAGCATGATTTTTAATCAAAACAAAAGTACATAAATTGATGAATATCATACTAAGTAATCAGGATAGATTTTTCAAAGTATTTTTCTCGATTCCCATGGGGAAAAAAATATTTCAAAAACCTTGGACAAAGTTTGTCGCCCGGGTTATCGTAATCGTCCCTATCTTTTTTTTACATGATATCCTGTCATTTTTATATATGCTTTTCAATTTATTTTTCATCTCAAACTTCAATACCTACGTGCTTTTACCTACATTAAAAGCACGTGTCGTTATTTAACAATATTTTAACTTGCTATTTTCAACTCAATCGAGCGTTGATTCATTGAACCGCTGGGCTGAGGAGGGGGTAGGGGGAATACGCTCAATTGCTCGGGTATTTGCTCGTGTGGACGGGGGAGAAACATATCCAACGCCATCAGTTCGCACCAGTTCAGGTGATTTGCCAATGTAATAAATGAAGAGGATACTCTCATTGCTCCCTTTTACGTTGAATTTTCAACATTGTGCCGTACCATTCAGTTATTATTTTTATCGTCTATTTGTCTCCGCTTAAATGCTCTACTTCTCAACTTGATATTTGCCTCTCACTCGTTATGACATTACGGAGCCCTCATCCTGACGATAAATTGCCGCTCCAAATTATGAATCTACTCAATTGCTAATGAGTTTCACCTAATTACCATTATACACGAGATTGCCCCTCTATAACGCAGCGGTGCATACCCGTCGTAATTCATCGGGTATAAGAGAGAAGAATAGTAAATGATAATTAAGAATACTGGAGTTAGGGTAAATGCATTATACTGGGAGAAAAAAAACTGATTTTGACAAAATCGATTTACTTGGTGCCAGATAATATTTCCTTGTCAATTTAACAATATGTGAAGTGTCTGAATATAAATTATTTTATTCTCATACTGAGGGAGAAAAGTGTTCATCAATTTTTTACTCTCTTCTTCCGAGAAAATCTGTAACTGTCAGTATGAGTCCGCTCATAAATTCATCTGGTTTGCATTAGATCTGGAGTTTTATGCATTGCGAGAATCCATGAATTCTTGAATTGGTAATTCACCAGGTCCAGCTGAGATATTCGTGTGGCGATTGCTCAGTAAAAATTTCTATTATGACTTCAAGAGTATAAAAAATTGAGATTGAACATCTGTTCTTCGGGCGAGATATTACGTAATAGGAGTCTTGACGAAAATTAAATACAAGATAGACCGCAACTATACTCAACTCAGCATAACTTTTTTGCAATACTTGCCGGAAAAGTTCACTTTTCGGTACGGTTTTTCGTGCGTAAAGTGGTACTGTTCCGCACTCCGCACTCCAACAAAACATCCCGTCGCACGTGTATCTGAACTATATTTTTTTTTAGTGATGTTACATTCAGGGAGTGGCGAACTATGCCATTTTTCGTTTACTAGTAAACGAAGGGCACTTTTCGACACGGGCTGAACGTAGCAGCCGTGACAAAAAAAAACATTTTGCCCTTCAAACCTCCCCTCGAAGCGAACTTTAGCAGGTATTGCAAAAAATTAAGTATGCAACACGTGCATATCGTTTTTTTCGCCTCGTGTGATCGCCTAACACTTGCGGCCGGCCTCCCCGGCCACTCGTGCAAGCGATGCACAACTCGTACGAAAAGGTGCTACTTTACGCACTAGTTGCATAATATACTATTTCCGTACTGCTCTTCACCAAACTTCACGCGAGTAAAAACCTCATAACGACAGGCCGGAAAACTTATTTCACTCTAACAATTACATTATTGATTGAAGCATTTCATGATTTTACAAATTACCAGAAGAATATTTTCTTTATTTTAACTGAGTCAACTTTGCCAAAAGTGATTTTTTTCTCAGTATACCAACGAATGGTGAAATGATATGAAGTTGTTTTTATGCAAAAATTCTCCCGTGAATTCTCGCATTCGTAATTTAATTTTCTCAGAATTGAAAGAACTTTCTTTTTTCCCATTTTATTTATGCAAACTCCAAAATATCGTTATACACTACGGAGATTGTAAACAGAATATTTATTCCTGTATTCGAAATATAGTTTCCAGTGAGCAAAGTGGAATAATTAAATTCGTTACCAATGTTCCACATTAAAATTGAATCATCATACACATGAATATGTATTACGAAATGCTTCGATGTGGCGGTACCTGGGGCTTTCCATTCGTTTTCAGGTGGCAGGAGTACGACCCAGATGAGATTTCTCATTAAAAGATCTTAATGACTCGTTAGAGAGCTCTTCAAAGTTTCATAACAGTGTATCCGGCTTTTTCACCTTAAAGGTGATTTTTCCCCGTTAAGATAATTTCTTTCTCATTGGCTATCGATTTTTGACAGAAAATCCTTGACTCCTTCGAATGAGTGCATCTCCTGGAGATGATTTTTCATGCATAAACTAGTTGATGAATGAGGAGTACACTGATTGGATCCAATTCCAGATCCAATTATGCAGTCACAAGTAAACTCGTTAAAACAGGGGAGACTCCTGTGGTCTCATCCTCTTTCTTCTTTATTGTTCACTCCTTTTATTACTCTCTCTCTCCCCTCCTCTTCCTCCTCATTCGTATCTGTCTTCATTTTTCTACGGGAATTTTTTACGACTTATTCGACTGCTCTTGGACGGGGGCTCCAGACCTTCCTGACAGCTTGAAAGTTTAATATTCTGAGGAATTAAAGATTAAAATGTCGGTTTTACTGGGTATGTCTTCATTTCGTACTTTTAATTCCTGCAAATTTGGGGTTTCATGAAGTTAGTTACCATATCTGTAACACAAAAAATCATCCGTCTCTAAAAGAACAATTTGGCTAAAAGTTTTTTCACAAATTAATGTTTTTTTGTGGTAACAAACACTCGTTCACAAATCTCATTAACATCCAGTAAATGAATGAATTATTTTTTGCCAAACAATTTATTCTGTAATATAATTAAACTCATTTCTCTTTTCATTTTATTTATATTATTTCGTGCACTTTTTACTTTTTTCACAATTGCCAGAAAGAACAAAGAAAAGTTTTGCATTACGTGGGTGCATAGGAGAAAATAAAAGGGTCCCAGGGAAATATAAACCCCCTCCGACCATTATAATTTAAGCTTTACTCATTGCTTTCCATTTTTCTCTCTGTTGTCCGCCCTTTATAAGGTCTGAAGAATTAAATAACAACTACAGTATTTTTTTGCCACTTTTTAACTATCTCGGGAGGGAATTTTTTTTTTATTCTACTGTGCCTGTGTTAAAATGCTTTTCATCCTGCAGATAGTCATAATCAAGCCCATTGTCGTGCGGCTCTGTCGTGAAAGAAATTTCAGGTGAAATGCTTGAGACATCAAAGGAGGATCCACCGCTTTGGGGTTCATGCCAGGGAAACCGACAAATTACTGTTGCGAATACTGAAAGACGACCCCTTAACGGGTAACTCACTGAGAAAACAAGAGCACTTGACCTGTCCCCACAGTTCACTTGTGATAGTGCAAATTATGGAGGTGAAGAACTGCTGCTTATTTTAATTATTTAATTTGCGGTTTTAATAGGGAGATCAGGATGATTGGTGGTGATGATGAGTTATTGATTGTGGGTAGTACGATTAAATAGGGCAATCTAGATTACTAAGGGCCAGTTTATGGTTTACCTAACCAGGGTTAAGGCTTCAGTTAAGTTAAAGTGAAGATCTCGAATTGACTGGTTTCAGTGGTGGAGGGTCAATCAGACGATTTAAGACTTAATTGAGCTGTCGACAACGGTTAGTTGACCCAACATTTGGCCCTAAAGGGGAATGTGCAAAATAAAGTAGTGCATCGAAATTTCGAAGTTGTACAATAAATCGATCTTTTTTCTATCGATACCGAAAGAGAAATCTCAAATCTAGAAGATGGGGGATACGATTAATCGATTATTTCATTTTTATTGATTAATTGATACTCGATAATTCATCCTGTCATTATTGACAAGAACCGAACGGCGAAAATTTTAATGATGATGTAAATACCTATTGACGAGCACGCGAACCTCGTATTATTATAGGAGCTGATGCGGTATTATGGAATTTTTCCAACTTGCTAGATTCGATTAATCGATTGGTTTTTTAAAGTGATGAGAAAAATAAGTTTAATGGTGGCAGTACGTGAGTGATGAAGGTGTAAAGGGAATCTTATTAAATGAAGTATGGATAATCAAGGGAAAATTCATGGGAAAATTTTTTTTTGCCGTACCTGCCCAAAAAGTTCACTTTTCGGTACTGGTTTTCGTGCGCAAAGTGGTACTTTTCCGCACAGTGTGCGTAAAAGTCAGAAATCGTGCGTAAAGTGAGACTCGTGCGTTAAGCTTCGCTTTACGCACTCGAATTTCACTTTACACACGATCTTGATTTTTCCGCACTCCGTACACAAAAAAACCACTTTGCCCTCAAACCTCCCCTCAAAGCGAATTTTAGCAGTTATTGCAAAAAATTAGGTGTGCAACACGTGCGTATCGCCTTTTTCGCCTCGTATGATCGCCTA
Organism: Psyttalia concolor; assembly: GCA_030522845.1. Lineage (NCBI taxonomy): Eukaryota > Metazoa > Arthropoda > Insecta > Hymenoptera > Braconidae > Psyttalia > Psyttalia concolor. The sequence continues at coordinate 4,870 of JAPYZM010000279.1, forward strand.
GCACTCGTGGCCGGCCTCACCACGAAGTTGTATTGATTGTTTATATTCAATTTGCGAGAATATTGATATGATGATGTTGTCTCGAAAAATTATGAGATAAAATTGATAATTAATTTCTAGAAAAAACTATGATGGTGTAGAAAATGGTTGGAGGGCGCGTTATTATGCTAGTACTAAAATGAAAATCAATGGCACAAATGCGAGTAGATGAAGTTGTTTATTGGATTCCATTGAAGTTTTATGGATTAATTCTCTAATTTCGTTTTAGGTTGATGAGAGCTAAACTAGAAATCCTTTCCGGACAAAAATTCCATTGTCTTGGAAATAGTTAATTCCCTTGTTTTCACGGCGCCTGAACTACTCGCTTCGTTTAAGTTGATTGTCTTCTATCTTTCCAGACGGAATTCTTTATGGGACAGTTCGGTGGATCTTTAGGTCAACGACTTTTCTCAATTTTGCATCAGTCAAGTGTGAAAGCTCAAATTTTATCCAAATACTCAATACTCAGTTCTGTTGACACAGATATTAGGTTGTTGACGCGATAAATGGATTGGGATTCAGAGGACGTGGGGATATGAAAATTCAGTTCAAGAGCAGTGAGATGGTGGGAAACGAATTGTGGATTTGATTGAAAAATATTTGAGTTGTTACCCTCGTAATTTTCTTGCGAATTAATTATTGATTTCAACTTAATATTTTGCGAGAGAATTCCCGAGATTCAAGTGCCAGACACATTTTCATTTTCAATATTGTCAATTAAAATTTAATTTAAGTTCACTTGACATTTGATTTAATCATCTGGTGGACTTGTCACTTGATCTCTTTTTTTTTAGAGAATATTTCTAGACGTTTGTTGCCTAATCAAGTTCATCAGCAGCAATTATTTTTTCCATTGTTATTATTATTATTTTTTGATTGAACGTTGTATAAATTGCGTTCTCTCCATAGACAATGAAATTTGAATCCAGGATGGTTTTCTCTGGATAAATCTGTGCCTCTTTAAAATTGTCACATGTTCGCAACCCGATCTGGATTATTCAATTCTTTCAGTAAAAATTTCTTGTAAATTTGATATTAAGAAAAATTCCAGATCCCATCTTACCTATTTCAAATCCTGTTCAATGCTTTCCCGTGACGTCAGAAGCATATGAAGCACTGAATAAATAATTCCCTCCTTTGATGTAAAAATGTGAAACGTGTCACCGGATTAAATACCTGATTAGTTTTATTTGGTTATTGCATTAGCAGAGAAAAAATACTTTCATTCAGCTGTCACATTATTATCCATGCGTTTTAATTGCTCTCGGTCTCCAAGAAGCCGTCTAAAACTCAAATAGCCATCCTTGAGGCAGACGAAAGTAGGGGAAAAAAATTCAATTGATGGGATAGAAGTCCTGATGGTAAATTCACCCAACCCGCTGAACTGTGTGCACTCGTTTCTCCTTGTCCGCAAATTCTTGAAATCTCTCAATCGCCTCCCCACCTCAATAAAGAGCTCTCCTTATTTTCAATCGTTGAAATACATCAAGCGTTATTGCAGTTTTTAACAAGTGGTTCTTCATCGAGGTGTGAAAGGGGGGAGGGCATTTTCCTCATGTTCTCAAAACATGAGAAAATAGAATGAAACACCACATGAAATAAGGAAAAGATTTTTCATTACGAGAAAAGTTAACGTTAGAAATGGGATATTGTGTTAAGAGTACGGGTAAGGTGGAGGGGGGAACGAGATGGCGGCTCAAGTGAGGCGAAGTGAATTTGAAATTGGGATTAAATTGCTAAGTTAAGTGGAGTTGAATTTATACTGAACAAAATGTAATTTTATCAATTAAATTTTTTTAAAAATTTTGTGTAGGTCTTGTATGTGTTGACGTTGACGATTCTCATTTGGATGAGTAAAAAGTCGACTACATATCCCAGACCTGTATTTTACATCACCAGAACGAATGGCATTTCCATTTCAAAGCTCAACATCACTCGGCTGATTCCGCTAGACAGTTGTTAACACACCGATGATCTCTAGTTTCTGCTGTTATCTCATGTAGTTCATCCGCACTCCATTGGTGAAGAGCAATGATATTCTGACATTTGAATTTTCGGGAAGAGATTCTTTACTGCACGTCGGACAAAGGACGATGTCAATTTGGATTGCACTGAGAGCGATGAATACTTCTGACAGCGCATATTTACTTGGTACAAGAATAGTATATTTTCGGCCTGTTGTTAGGGGGTTGTTTGCTCGCGTGGAGTTTGGTGAGCCGAGTCGTAGGCGAGGCGACCAATCACATCAGTCAAAAGCCCCCATAATGACCCCGGAACGATATTTTTCCGTAGTGATTTTCACTTTTTCGAGTTCGGGTAAGGGCACGTACCAATTCCCGGACGAGGAAAAGTGAAGAGCAGTACGGAAAAATATTTTCCGTCACCGCGTGACTTATTGGGTCGGAAAGTTTTTATCGTAACCAGCGGAAAAAGTGGTTTTTGGCGAGTGATATAATGCCACGAGCCAAAAACCATTTTTTGCACGTGTTAGTAAATACTATTCCTCCCAATTTAAAAACGTGGGAAATTTGTGGATAAATTATTTTGTTCTTACACTGAGGGACGACAGCCTTCTGACAATTTTTTATTCTTTTGTCTCGGGATAATTTTTACCTGTCAGCATGAATCTGCTCATAATTCCATCTAGTTTGCCGTAGATCGGCAGTTTGAAGGGCTTTGAGAATCTAGAAATTGTGGAATTGATGACTCGCCAGGGCCAACCGAGAAATTCCTGTTACCATTGCTCGATGAACATTTTCATTATGACTCTAAGAGTATTAAACATTAAGCTTAAAATCCGTTATTCGGACAACACATTACGTAAGAGATGTTCTGAGGAAAATAAAATACTAATAATAATACTAAGGCCATCATCTCTAGTCTTTAGAACACTTCAAAATTCTCGCCTATCGAGAAAATCTCTTTTTCTTGGAGTATTTTCTTCTGTCGCTCTAACAATTACATTGTTTATCGAGGGATTTCATCATTTTACGAATTACCAGGAGAATATCTTTTTGGATCGACTGAGTGAACTACATAGGTAGATTTTTCTCTGTGTTTAATGCCGATAGTTCTAGCCAGTGATGGGGACAAGCGAGTATCGATCTCCTTCAATTTATACGTACTAATGCGCTACACACCTGACCGAGCGTGATGGAGACCCTACAGAATGGGAACCTCTCAAGTGACATTTCAAGCACGTAATGAAGCGTCGTGCATCTTGAGTCTTGCATGCATCATAGCCTCGATCAAGTATGGTAGCGAGTAGTAAGGTTACGGAGCCAGTTAAATCAATTTTATCCGGCAATTAGTTCCTGGAAAGTATCGGAGTGATTGAAGAATATATTTTTATGTTTTTTTTTTAATACATTATTGAATAACAAAGCTTTCTTCTGAAATAGCTAAACGTTTATGAAAGCTTGGGATGAAAACTAACGGATCAACAAAGAAATATAAAAATGAAAGAATATCCTGTCGAGAAAAAGATAAAAGAATGACCATCAATAAAAAGTCGATCGCATATCAAGTTTGTTGAGAGACACTAAAAGGCAAATACGCAATAATATTAATAGTTTTTATTGGATCTTCCACATATTCAAAGATATTAGTTGGAAAATCAACATACGAGTTCCTTGAATTATATTTTGATAACTTGACCATCCAATCAGTTTGGAATTGTTTGGAATTTCAGTAACAGTTTAAATGGTTTGGGATTTTTTTTATTTGTTGAGGGATAATTGATATCTCAAAGAGTGCTGTAATTTTTTGAAATATTGGTAAAATCAAATATTACATTCCATTGGATTTTTACAATTTGCACATACGTTAATATAAATTTCAAATAAAAATTTGCCAAATGTTGAAAAAATTGTCAATTGATTTTTATTCAAGTGCGTTGATAATAGAAATAAATATTCGCAAAAATTCCATTCAATTTAAATGAACAACATCAATAGCTGTTCGTTAATCACTGATGAAATAAATTCTGCGTCCGCTGCTAGTTTTCTCGATAATATACTTCTCGCATATTCGACAGACGCTGAAGCGATAAAATCCGTGTAAGTAAAGGGATACGTCTTCGATATCTATGTCTGTAGTCGGGGCTCCGTAAATCCTTGGCTTTATAAAGCGTAAACCGCGGATAGAAAAAAGTCTAGAATAAAGAAAAGCTGCGGAGAGGGCACACGGCCAAAAGGAGAAGAATCATTTTCTTCTTGTGACAGAATTTATCCAGTTCCATGTCGAAATATATTCTTTTTGATTTTTTTTCTCGAGAATCTTTCATTAAAACTCAATCTATAGTTGAAAATTTTAGTTAACTTTCATCGTTTTTCCGGGTTATTTATAGATGTGAAAATGTCAGAGCTGAATGCAGCCCTTCAGCTGTCAGTTTTGCTCTTTTTTTTGTTTTTTAAACTTTACTATTTAATCACCTCTCACTCCTTGAAGGAAAGTAATTGATTTTTCTTGTTTTTTTTTTTTTTTTAATGATCAACGCCAAGGAGCCCAAAGCGAATGCGAGTGCACGGAGGGAAAAATTCCATAAAAATTACGTGCCAGTTGCGTAATCTGCGAGTCAAAGCACTATTCCGTAAAAATTACGGAACAGTGACGTACTTTTTGTAATTTTTTCTGGACTTGTCCTGTAAAAAAGTACGGCACTGTTCCGTAATTTTTACGGAATACTGTTTTGGCTGGCAGATTACGGAACTGACACGTAATTTTTATTGAATTTTTTTCTCCGTGGGGGGTGGAGACCCAGCCGTGCGTGCTCTCGGGTGGCGAATAAGGGAGCAAATAATTTTCCGACTAAATAATTTTATGGTCACGTGGGCCAGTACATGATTTACGACCAGTGGGGCTGTAAATGATTCGGTTGACGGAAAAATTGGTGCCACCTGACTTAAAACCCTGCCGAGTATTAACCTCCAGAAAAAACCAAGATGTAAGCAATTACATCTTTTTAGCTATCCGCTCCCCTCATTTAAATCATTCATGAGTGAATTGGAACATTATTGTAACTATAATGTCCATTGAACGGTTTATCTACCACCCGAATCTAATTATATCGATGTCGGTTTTTTTTTGTCCCATTGAGTCTCAATTACACTGCAAATATCCCGCTGTAATTGAATTTTTAAATACCCGGTGTATTAGTTATAGGTAAAGGACGACTCTGTATTTACTGACAGAGAACGAATTCTTTTATTTATTTGATCGGGGTGAAAGTGGCGACGATGGCTCAATTGCGTTCATTCGAAATTTTCACTCTGAGCGGTCGATCATCGTTAATTGAACCGGAAATTTCATGAACTTTTTCACTTCATTTCTTTGATCCTTCCATTCGTGTAGTTGAAGTTTAAGGATCGTAAGCCGAGAATGCGTAACATCCTGCCAACATTGTAACTGTTTCCTCCTTCATTTTCTCTTCAATGTTCCACGGAAAACTTCACTTGTACCGACTGTTCTCCTTGTTAAAATGTGCATAAATTTATCTTTCTCATTTTTCCTTCATTATAATTACTTTCTTTCGTCTCTTGGCACTAAAAAAAAAAGAATACGGTGGAAATGAAATTTCTGGCCGGAAAAAGTTTTCTTGAAAGTATGAACAAACTTTGAAAAGTCTGGTGCCTTGTGATTGGATCCACTGGTTACCTTGCTATTCAACATTAATCGCTGTCAGTTTCTAACGTTTTTGTGTCCTCCAGTCTTTTATGATTGTTTGTAAATTGAGAAGGGAAGTATGCACTGTTGACACGTTTGTGGTTATGCTTAACAAATTGTTCATTAACAATTGAGTAAAATACGGCAAATGCATATAATGATAATATAATATAAATAAATAATTTGAAGCCCAACATTTCGGGAAAATGTATCTGTTTAGAGTTTCTGGTGCAAATTCTCTGATCTCGAAGCTGAAAAATCCCTGTCACCCCCAGGATATCCTAGAAGAACCCTCCGTGCTCGGCGTCATTAACATGACCATTCATATGTAAATTTAATAGCGCCCTCTTTGCGAGAAGATCTCCGTCCTCCTCAGCTGAACTGGATCCTTCGCTTGGACCCAATTTAACTGTCGTGTGCATAATCTTCACACTATTGCCTCCATTGTTGGGTTCCATCGGTTGAAATATCGCTGCCAATAAATCAATTTATTGCATCATTTGAAATCACTGACTATGACCTCTAAATTGGTTCTGACATATTCGTACTTTCCATTGGAGTAACATACAAATTTTGGTGTTATTGGAGTGGTCTTCTAGCCAATCGATTTTCAGGCTGAAAGGATATTGGGAGAACAAATTACTTTTATGCCATAGGTGCCCGTAATCACGCGATTCTAACCTCGCTTCGCTCGGTTAAATCGCGGATTACGGGCACAATGACATAAAATATTTTTTTGACTCGTGGGATTATAACACTCGCCTTCGGCTCGTGTTACAACCTCCCACGAGCCAAAAACACCATTACGCACATGTTGCATAATATACTATTTGTTGCATAATATACTATTTCTATCTACATGGACTGAAAGTGAGCATTTCTAAAGGAGCGAAGCGAACATTCGGCTATTCTGGCCGAAAAATCGTATTCAACCCTCGAAAGGAGAATTAGAGCAGCATTTGGGTCGGAATTTTGGACGTGGCAATGACTTGTTTACTTTTGATGAAGAAAAGTCCCTCCCGAGGTGGGAGGAAAAGTAGACAGGATAACTTGAGCCTAACTTCATGCAGGGGCGATGTGTATATACGAAAGTCAGCATAAGTTTTTCTTTCATTTATAGGAGTGGAGACACGGTTGCCAATGGCAATTACGTGGAGTGGGGGTACTTAGCGATGTAAAAACTTATGCTGATTCCAGTTTAGTATGTTGCCCTTACCACCCTCACCCCCTGTACCGCATTTGCCAAGGGTCAAGGAAAAACCTCACCCTGGAGGCAAAATCTTTACCAGGTGCTGGCGGCTCTTTTACGAGACCAGCATTCAGCAGTGAATCGTGAGACTAGAGTGCTACAAATTTTTACAAATTTTAATCACCGGTGCCGGGAAGCGCAGTCAGATCATTGGGGTATGAGGTTAGCACTCTAACCGCGATCTGTCTAGTATTTTATTTTCATCAGGATTTCTATTCGGTAAAAGTTTTGTCAAAAAAACACATTTTTCAAGTTCGATTTTTGATTCTCTTGGTGCCGTAAAGAAAGTGTTCATCCGGCAATCACAACAAGAATTTTCCTGTTGGACCGGGTCAGTCATGAATTCAAGCATGCCTGCATTTTCACAGACCATTAAACTCCAGATGTAATGTAAACTAGACGAATTTATGGGACGACTCATGCTGATTGTGAGAAGATAGTAATCTATGCAGAAATTTCTCATTTTTTTTAATGGACAAAAAAATAGTTTTTTGTGCCAAGTAAATACTTTTGTCAAAAGTATTGTCTTTCTCAGCGTAATTCGCAAGATTTTATCCTTCGAAATCTTGGCCCACATTCCACTGGCTGTGCTAAGGTCTACGTAGAGAGGGGCTTCGGTTAAATATGTTGGGCATGAGAGCTACAGCGGTAAACAGAAACCGGCGTTGCACTGGAGTTGCCTTTACAGTTGCTATCCAGCTAACGTCAGACGGGTCAAGTGGATAATGTAAGTACGAGTGGATACTAGATCCAAGTTTGCCTATTTCCCAAGTCAGCTATGAGACTCGGTATAATTTCACTATCTCTACTACTGCATCTCAATTAATCGAATTTGAAATTTACTGCTTATTGTTTATCGTGAGATATTGCGGATGGTGGTGGTAATGGAGAGGGCATTGAATAGTGATTATGGTTGGGTGCACTGAACTCATCGTCGGTCTGTAAATTTATGAGTAAATTCTACTCGCCTTCGGCTCGTGATATAAACCTCCCACTCGCCAAAAACTTTTTTTCACTTGTTACGAAATATGCTATTATTCAGGTAAGTTTTTAAATTGTCTGTATGATTTCAACACGTCAACGCACTCGAGTTTCTTTGGAATTTCGAGGAATTTCATAATTTCAATTTGTCGTACCAAGGCCCGAGCATGAAATGTACTATTTCGTGATGTGGGACCTGGAAAACCCCGTTTTTCAGGTACCGCGCACGAAATAGTATATTTCGTAACAAGTGAAAAAAAATGGTTTTTGGCGAGTGGGAGGTTTATATCACGAGCCGAAGGCGAGTGATATAATCGAACTAGTATATTTCGTAACAAGTGAAAAAAAATGGTTTTTGGCGAGTGGGAGGTTTATATTACGAGCCGAAGGCGAGTGATATAATCCTACGAGTCCAAAACCACGTTTTCACGTGTTACGAACAATATTTTTCATCTCAACGTGTCGAAAAAGCACTTTTCAGTCACTTGACGCGAAGCGGAGAGTGACTGAAAAGTTACTTTTCCGACACAGCGTAGTGAAATAGTATATTTCGTAACAAGTGAAAAAAATGGTTTTTGGCGAGTGGGAGGTTTATATCACGAGCCGAAGGCGAGGGATATAATCCTACGAGTCAAAAACCACTTTTTTCACGTGTT
>JAPYZM010000280.1:0-58293 GCA_030522845.1 Psyttalia concolor
ACTTTTTTCACGTGTTACGAACAATATTTTTCATCTCAATGTGTCGAAAAAGCACTTTTCCGACACAGCGTGATGAAATAGTATATTACTCTCCTACAGAGAGAAATAAAACTGCGGTTCGTATTTCAACCCTTCCAAACATTACCTGAGATTCTCACGTGAAAGTGAATTATTTGTTTTATTTATATTTTATTCATGATAAATGAATGGATTTTGGGTTAAGGTTTTTTCGCATTGAATTCACTCGACCTTCGCTGCATATCGAGGATTGATTCAGAGAATTGTCAATACATTTATGCACATTTCCATCGTTTCCGTGGAGGTCCTTGAGACACTCGTCCCGTCGTGTTAGCCATAAAAGGGTCATCGTACGATCGGATTTCATTGTAAACTCGCATGATACATTTTCCCCAGGTTTCCCCTCAATTCCTCGGTAAAAAAAATTCTCATTCTCAAATATCGATTGCAATTCTTCTCAAAGGAGTTTTTTTTTTCAGACCAGGAACATTGAGAAAAAAAAAGTTAAAATTTCATTGTGCCAACCAAATTTTTCTGATTTTGGACGACCAAATACTCGAAATACTTTAAATTCTGGTGAGAAAAATATTTAATTGGCAAAGTTATATTTTTCATTTAATTTTCCTGCTAATGTCAAATATTAGGCACATTGATTTCCGTTTAAAAACCAGATAAATAAATAAATAAAGATGTCTTTAACTTATTTCGTTTTGCCTGTGTACTTTATTCCTGTGACTTTTCTTTTGTATATTCAGTGTATAATTACTCTAATAGCTCATATTTCATCGCTCGTTATTATGTACGCACCTCCCCCTTTGCACTAGAACTATCGCAAAACTCCTTAGCAAGTAAATTAACCAATTACAAATAATCATAGAAATTTAGAGCTTCAAAGCTGGTGGGGCCGCTGAAATTTGGAGAATTTAATCCAGTTCAAGTGACGAATTCATGCTCAACCACTCCCTCCAGAAGCTGATCCCAAAAGAAAGCGTCACGGATATGTACGTGGGCCGTAACCCACGGCGCCGTCCTCCAAGTACCTTCCCCCCTTCTCCTCAACGCACTTCCTTATTTGGTCAAATGAAACACTCCGGAGATTCCGTGGGCGAACTGAAAGTGGCCACCTCATGCAACTGGAGGAAATGTGAAATATCACCTGCATCCGATTTTTCACTCATTCTCTCGTCTAAATCATTTTTTTTACGTCGATTGTAAATGTCGCCACGACCCAGCCGCTCCGCAGAGGGAGAAATTCTGTAGAAATTACCGTTCCGTTATATAATCGTGAAGTTTTTTGGCCACTTGGGGAAAATTATCCTGGCACTTCAGTAAAATTGGTTGACTTCTCAAAGTTCTCTAGATGCATGTAGTTTTTGTTGATCTCCTAAAAAATTTCCCCGACTTGCTAGGAAAATTTGTTTACCGCTCACGAAAAATTTTCTAGACGTGTGTACAATTTTTGTACAATAAATAATAAATTTATAAATTTATAAATAAAATAATTAATTTTACAATGCAGATGGGTAATTTTCACTGAAAATTGTCTCTCCGCAAGGAAACCAAGAATACGAAAGTTCCTCGGAAATTATGAATCAATACCATTTCCATTTTTTCATGTCTAAAGATTAATTTTGTTCATAGAGATTTATTAGAATGCAACGGGAGATTTTGTGGAGATCCCGAGAATTCTCGATTGTGTGGGGGATCGACCTACGCATCGATTATTCACTCATATTATTTTAATATCTATGAGAAAGTGTAGTGAGGAAAGGCCAGGTGATGATGACAAGACCAGGAAAATTGTCTCAGCATTACTGGACAAATGTTTCCAGTTAATTTTGAAATTTTTGAACTTGAAAAATTTGAGACGATTTTTTAAAACCGATTGGACTAAAGGTAATCAGTCAGAGAATTAGTCCCGATGAAAATTCGAGTTTACAATTTTAAGTCATCGGAATTTGCCAAAGTCATTTGAAAACATCACAAAAATACTTTGTTTTCTCAGAAAAAGGTCAAATAAAATTTCGAAATTCATCAACCTATGGACTCCCCTCGAAAGCCTTTCAAAGGTGTTATTTCACTTGTTAAATAATTTTTCAACGTCTCAAGGAGTGACCAAAAGCGCTGAGCGTCGATCGATTTGGCATCGATCATTGAAAAACCAAAAATGGATGACTCTCGGAAACATTAAATGGAAAGGGTCGTTATATGGATATTGAGCTCGAGTACGTGCAACGACAGTACAAGGGACCATTAATCTCCAGACTCTCATTACATTTGAAACGAAAGCCGGCCACATTTGCCAACGGCAAGTAAACCTCTTGGGACACGACCTCGTATTTAATCCGCTGAGGAGATCGAGACGAAATGGGCGTTCGTCGATTTTCTGTAAATGTCTAACCATTAATTAATTTGCAATTAGGACAAAATTATTTTTACTGACGACTCAATCAAGATCCACATTAGCATTTTCCCCGTGAGACTGCGCATTTTTCCCTCTAATGAGCTTTCATGAGCACGAATTTGGATTAAAAATTCACAACAAATATTTATAATTTATATTGTAATAATTGTTTTCATTTGAGTAAAACAATAATCACTAAAGACAAAAGGATTGCAGCGACAAAAAAAAACTTAAGAATAAATGGGAGAAACCTAGTGTTTTTTCTAAAAAAATTATTGGAACTCAATTGAAATTCTGTTAACAGGTGACTAGTAAATTAATTAATTAGTTTGTTATATCATTTTTTAAAGAAATTATTCATAGAAAAATCGAGATTGATATGTTAATATAAAAATTCTTGTCTTTTAATTTGCTTTTAATTTGCAGTAAAATCGAAGAAAAAATTGAAAAACAAATTCAACGAAACAAGTTAAACAACCAAAATCTGTGGACCTTCTTCCCTGGACGAATATCTGTTAAAAAATGTATGAGACCGAGTCACTCCAGAATGAATTGAATTTGGAAAGCAAATGAAATCAGTGAAGTAATTTAAGATCAAAAGTGAAAATAAAAACAGTTTCCAGCATTCAACCGATGTGTCATCATCGATACATTGCAATAAATCAATACCATAAGACTCTTTCGCCTCCAGTTATGTCTTATAATGGCCTTCAAATTGACCAAAGTATTTATAATTTATCATTCAACATAATATAATTATGTCGTTATTTTCTGATTTCCCCTGAACATTTGTACATTGAAATTTATTTCAAATATTTATTATAAATTTTCTAATATTTCATTCTACCAAATAATTTTTGTCTATTAATATTAATTTGACTTTAATTTTCAGTCAATCCCCTTTCAGAAATCGAAGAAAAATTAAGCAAATCGGAAAAAAAAATCCCACAAAATGATATCATCGTTATTTATATGAAATAGCCATTTTTCAGTTAATATTATCTTGTTTCATTATTCGCACGTGAATAAACAGGCATGGAGGGCACGCACTCGCGGATGATGTCATCCCCCCAATGAGATCTGCGGCCATTCAAATGCCACAAAGACCCGAGTTGTGCACATTCTCTGTGCATTGATTTTATCGACCAGATTCCGTATAATGTACAAACTCAACTTGAATTATAAACACTCAATGGCACGTTTCTATAGTTTACAACAATGTAACAAGGTCAGTGTCGCTGAGGGACAGGATTCGACCTCATCATTCGTCGGTCGATGCCATGCGTGAGATTTCTGTACTTGGTAATTACATTATTATTAAATAATGGAGACGTTCAATTGCTCTTATGAACATGAGAATTTTAGGGTCACAGAAATTTTGCAAATGTCGGATTTTTTTACTCTTCACTGAGTAAAAAAAAATCTTTTTTAAAATGTAAGTAAATAAAAATAGTTTTTTTAATATATAAATATGAAGATTCAATTTTCAGCGCGAAAAACATTTTTGAAATATGGAAATTTCGAGATTTTATGATTTTAAAAATTGACAACAGCATATTTTTTTTATACCAAGCGAGTGAACTTTGTCAAAACTAAATAATTTTCGCAGCGTTCGAAATTATTCAAAGAAAAATAAAGTTTCTACTGTCAAATAACAAATAAGCAGGGAAGTAAATCGATATTAGCCAATGGTCCATATCTCCCAATCAAATACTAATATTTAATTGAATAAAAAATTTGCTAATCAACATTTCAATGGCAACGTTACAAAAAAATCGAAAGTTCTCGAAAAATTCAATGAAATTATCTAGCAATGATTTCTCTAATAGGAATTAATCTAAAAAACCTAAAAAAAAAAAGAAATGAAAAATCAAAATAAATAGAAGTGGAATTTCCTGGCTTGATAAGACAATTTTTTTATCAAACCACCGATAGTTCCCCCATATTTTTTCGTCCATGGAACCAAATTCAGTAGCTTCCCAATCTGCAATGATAATTCCTCATTTTTTTTCTTGAATATGCAACAGTTATTCTCAAACGTGATGATAATTTTTCACCGAACACTCCGAATTGCGTCACATCTGCGGTTGCACTCTTAATTGAATTCAGTGAAGTAATTAAACGATCTCGATCAACTCTTGGGAGTCAAATGGAATTTTACACGCCTATTGACACAAATTGCATCGGACAAGTTGATTAAACTCATTACAAGTGTATCTGGAATTACTAGAATAATTATCTAGTCTGGCTTCCAATATAGTCTTCGTCGGTGACAAAAATCCCGGACGTCCATGACACCAGGATCCACTTGTGCTGAATGAAGTTCTCTTGTAGCGCCAGGAAATGCCGTTCATAATCTCAAGAAGCCTCACGCGAGGTTTTTCGCGCGAGTTAAAATCACCCTCGAAATGCGAGAGGACCTCAGCGTCATCACTTTTTATTTGTGAACGTGAAAGTGGAGGCAATCCTCACCATATACGACCGTGACACTAAAATACGTGATGTCGTGAAGCGTCTGGCCTCGGAGTAAAAGACGAGACGAGAGATTTTACTCAATGTACCAATGAAGGCGAAAATAAGGCAAGGTCAATTGTTTAAATTCAATGATTCATAGTCGTTAAGTAATGCGAGGGGATTAATTCGCTGCCTCCTAACTGTAATTATCCGAATTATTTTAAATAACTAGTTAAAAAAGGAAAAACATTTGAGCCTGATTCACTTCTATTTTTTAAATAAAAAGAAATTCAGTGATTTCCATTTGTTGATTAATGTACGTGGATTCATTTGGCGGCTTCAAAATGTAATAATGTAATCATGTCAAGTGTTTTCAATAATTATTTAAAAAATAGAAATACCTGTGCGTAATTTGATTTTATTTCATTTCAATTTTTCAAATAAAAATAAATTCAATGGGCAACACTTGTTGGTTACAACCGGTGAACTAATTTCGAGACTCCTAACTACAATCATGGAAATTATTTTTAATAATGATTTGAAAAATAAAAAATACTAGTGTAAAAGTCGATTCTCATTCACTTTTATTTTTTAAATAAAAATAAATTCTGTGATTCACAGTTGTTAAATAATGGGAGTGGATTAATTTGGTGACTCCAAAATGTAATCACGTCAATCGTTTCCAATAATTATGTAAAAAATAAAAAATATGAGTGTGTGATTCACTTCTATTTTTAAATTGAATGGTAGGAATTTCCATTGAGGATTTGACCAGCCCTTGCCGCATTGGAGTGACACAGATTCGGTAACCAAGGTCCTGCATCGATAAAGCGCATTCATTACCACCGAAACTTCATTAAATTTTCAATTGAAAATCCTCTCTCCGGGCATCAATTAATTAAACACATGTCAGCAAGTAATTGCTCATTACGCTGACTAATCAATTTGAGTTATATATGTTCTCACATTTGCCCGACGTGTTTACAAAAAAAATGTTGTGAGGTTTTTTAGTCATTTATTCAGAATTCCAAACGGATTGAATAGATTTTTTTTTTAATGTCAATGTCAGAATTTTTATTTCAGACAAAAATGGAAATTTATGAATTTAAAATTGAGATTTTTCATGAAGCTGAACTTCTATCTAAAACAACTAATTTTGCCATTGCAATATCACTCAATGAATTGACTTGAGAAGAAAATAAAAAACATCTCATCTAGACAATGACGAGATTGAAGTCGATTCATTGAGCGATATTGCAATGGCAAAATTAGTCGTTTTAAATACAACTTCAGCCTCATGATTTTTCGTCAATTCAGCGGAGATTTTTAGCTCTGTGAACTTGGAGTGCGAGTAGGTCGAAATAGAAAAAATCCAATTGCATTGAATTGTACCCGAAATGTACCTAATTGTACCATTAAATTTTGCATTTGTACCCCCACCCCCTTGGAGATACAGGGGGAGGGGGGGGGGGGGTGAAAAATCGGGTGAAATCCACCTTAGAGAGGGATGAAAAAATAAGATGGGTTCCTTTTATCCTTCAATTGTACCCATTTGTACTACATTTGGTTTTGAAAAAAAAACCACCCCCTTCCAAGGTAGATGGGATGAAAAATTTAATTTTTCGAATGCAGAGAAAAAAAAATTCATGCACTGAAAAAAATATATAATCCTGCCAAACAATTTATTTCCAACAACCACATACTAGAAATTACTATAGTAAAACTTATTTTATATTATTATCACGGGAATATTTTATTGGTAAAATTATATTTTTTCTCTAAGCTCTGTCTTTTAAAGAGTTTCAACCCTAACATTGAAATTTTCAGGGTAACCAAGTGACGATTTTCATGCCTGAAATTTCATCGAATTCCCAATTTCAAATTGAAACTATGAAATCATCAAACAGTTGAAACTTTTGACAGCATCAGTTACTCTTTAAAGTCAACTTCAAACGTTACAACGTCTCAAATTATGAAAATCAGAGAACTTGACTAGATGCCATGATAAGGTTCATTTTTCTGCTTGGAAAACTAATCTGAAACTCGGAAATTTCAAGATTTCATGATTTTAAGAATTGACAACAGAATATTTGGGGGTATCAAGTGACTGAACCTTGTCAAAAGTAAGTTTTTCTCTCAGTTTATAATTAATTCAGCTCTCTACACAAAACCTTTGCATTGATTCCGTGCACTAAACTATTACATTCTCTAAAGGCTCATTGTCGAAGGCGCTTGAAAAATATTGAAAGAGAAAATTGCGTCATTGCTCAATTAAACAAGAAATACCTGATGATGCTACATCCTTCCTCCCCTCGCAGCTTCCCTCTTCACCCGCCTGAAGTATCCTCGTTCTTCCCACAAAAGTCTCCCCATAAATTACTGCAATCCGATAGGGAATATTATTTTATTCAAAATTATGACTCTAAAATAAAACTCGCAGCTATTGATTCTCCGGGCCTTTGTCGAAATCCGCAGTCTCTACGCATCGTGACCTTGGCCGGCTTTCACGGAGTCCGGAAAAGTGTCATTTCACGATGACACCATCGACGAATGATCAAAATAAAAAGCACTTGAACGCAGAAATTTACAATATTTTTTCCGATCACCCTCGAAATGCAAATAGTGATTGTCAAGTAGTTTCATTGAGTCAACGCTTTACACTGCTGCACACTCATAATGACAATGACTTCAGAGCTCAAACGGGGATGACTCGACGATACCTCGACGATCACGTCGAAACGTCTGCCAAGACTGGCCGCGTGCATATTAACCTCGGGGTGGTTGCATTTCAGTCACCCGGGTAACCGTTTGTGTACATCAAATCGACGCAGACGCCTCGGAGGCGAAGGGTTGATGAACAATCTCTTGGCTGCGTGACCATTTGTCCCAATTTCCATACTATCTCCTCATCCACAAATGCATTACACTATTTGAATTTCCCCCCCTATAATGGCAGCAATGGCGTTCAACCCAGGCTTTGTCTGGGTAAAATGTAGGCCCAACGTCGACCGAGAATGACCGGAAATTATGGGATACGATAACTTTAGTAAGTTCACTTTTTGTTTTCTCTGACGAAGAATCTCAGAAAAAAACCCCCGATCCGTCGAAATCCCTTTTCCGGGACTTTTGCAACTGTCACAGCGAAAAAAGGGCCAACTTGACACTTGATTGGTTTGAGATTGTTTTTTTAGCCCCTGAAGAGGACAACAATAATTAAAGAAACTTCAATGGAATTTTTTGTTCCTTAATTTATCCTGACCTTTTGGACGCTGTATCGGTTATTATTGAAGAAAAAAAGCCCGAATACCCCACTTTCGGCTGGTGGCGCCTGACAGAAAAGTTAATTTTCAGCTTTTTAATTTGTCGAGAATGTAAGAAGTATGGGAGATAGCCGACCGAGAGTGGTCCCAATGGATTCCTGAGGAAATTTTAGTTCTTCTGAGAAGTTCCACGAGCCCTATTTAAAAATCCTATTTTCGGCACTTTTCAGGCCACTAGACCGAAAAAAGGTACCTCACTTCCTACTGCCGGCGCCTAACTTAAATTAGTATATTTCTCCCCTAGGGCGGAAAAGTAGACAGTTCGTCCTTCCGTTCCAAATTACCACCTGAGCCGAAGACGAGAGTTTTTTTCAACGATTTTCTTCGGATTCATACTGATAGCTTTTAGAATGAGCTGAACGTGGAATCCTCATTATAATTCGCATTTTTTCCTTACTATTTTCGTCCGATTTAATGCAATAAAAATCGACAATAAATAAAGAGAACTCACCGATGTTGAATATCACCTTCCCTACAGAGATCCTATAATCTCTGCTACGTCTGCATTTCAAGATGTGGTCTATCTTCTACATCTTTGGACACTCATCACTATTATCATCAACTTAATCCACTTTTCTTGGCATTTCGCTTTCTCAAAAGCCAATTGAAAAAAAATATAAAATGAAAACAGACCCCTCACCCGTCATCTTACGTATTTATCACCCGATCGGCAATAAAGAATCTCACGGTATTAACTTGACAATTTCTATAACCCCAAAATCCCAATAAAATTCATCACAACCACTTCCACAACCACAACGCACTCATCTCATCCCCCTAATTGAACTTTTAATCAATTAGAAAACCAGTGGATGCAATAAAACACTCAAAACACTTGGCGATTGTCTAGAGCTCGTCAGCAGTCTCCATCTCTTGACTTCCTGAAGACATCGATTACGTTGGAATTCCAAGATTTTTCCTTGGAGCATTTCACTAGACAAAACATTATAATAAACTTGAATTTCATAATGGCATGGTTACAATCAATGATTGCCCACTTATTATTCATGATGATCTGCATGATTTTATCGTCATCTTCTTCAAAAATACAACGCGCAATGCACCAACCTGTGTAAACACGATAGGCCAGCCGCCATCTTGGATATACTTGAAGATGTGCGTGGCAGCCACGAAAGGGGGGTTTCGTTTTTTTTTTATTTTATTATTTTATTATTTTTAATGGATTTTTTATGGGTATCAGATTCATTCTCTGGCTTGTTTGCATTACCTAAGCCACCGAAATTCCTTCAGGAGTTGAGTTCATTTGCTCTCCCAACGTCGGGCCAAATAATCCTCGAGAAAACTTCAAAAAACTAACGCCAATTTTCAGTCTGATTTCAGGGTCTTCTTTTTTCGAGCATTACTCGAGGACTATATGGAAGTATTTTTTTTATTTACTTCAATCAACATCAGAGTCTACCACGAAAAATAAATAAATAGTGGACCAAAATAGCTGTAAAAATCGGAAGGTACAGAGAGAGCCGAGAGAATAATCAAATAAAGTAAACCAAGAATTGAATGTCACAAACCTCGACCGTACACTCCACACACATAACCTTGATAAGCGCAGGAAGGCTGCGAGGCCCAACTATTGGATGAATTTTTTTTTTAGCTCTGTCCCTAAAAAGTTGACTTCTGATAGCACATACTGAAGTGCGTTTTTATTCAAGTGCGTTTTTTAGAAGCAATTAATCTTTCATAATAAAAAGTTTCTAATAAAGTTGTTTATGCTCACAGCTTGGATCAACGAAATTTTCATGAAATTGGTGTAGAATGACGGTGAAGACATTTGAAATCAGAGTAAACAACTCTTCTACATCTTTTGCACCCGGTGAAACAATTGCTGGAGAAGTCTTTGTTGACTTGAGTGAAGCTAAATCATGTAGAGGCAAGTACTCAAGCTGTTCACCCACTCCTGGCGCTATACAATTCTGTGAATGAATTGTATGATATTCTAGTGAGGTTAGGATCCTCTGGGATGCTTGAATTAATAATTCTGCCACCTGTAGGGTGGATAGAAAAAAAATCAAATAGAAATATGAGGCATTTGCCTGGGATTTTCCAGTCGGACTTCTGTTTATCATATTGAAGATTAAAAAATCGAATAGATCAAAAGGAAATGAATTACAAGAAAGAAAATTCCCACAGTAGAGATACGTACATTACCTTTTTTCCGGCTGACCGTGGACAATCACGAGAGTAAACACACAATGATTAGGCATCCGCGGACTAAAGTTAACATTTTTATTTTCTCAATAACTTATTAGTTTAATTTATTATGATGTGATAGTAATTGGTGGGTTGCATCGATTACAATGGAATATTATTAATATTGATGTTGATGTAATTGATTGCTAATCAAGGTATCAGCTTGAGATTCAAAGGGAGAGCTAAGGTTCATTGGTCGGAGTCTCATGGCTTCGGAAGAACCCGAAGGACGACGTACTATAGAGCAGAAGAGAATTACTTTTTGACAGAAGTTTATGTTGTCGGCAGCTCACGTAAGTCTCTTCCAGAGATAACGCATGAGAAAGAACATTCCGAAAAATGTAGAGTTTACTGAAAATGCTCTTTGAGTACTTTTTTAATATCCACCGTCCATATGCACTTTTTTATTTTATTTTTGTTTTTTAAGCCTTCCTCTTAAAAAATTTCACCTGAAAATAGTCTAAAATTACACTAG
The DNA here is from genome assembly GCA_030522845.1 of Psyttalia concolor. Classification (NCBI taxonomy): domain Eukaryota; kingdom Metazoa; phylum Arthropoda; class Insecta; order Hymenoptera; family Braconidae; genus Psyttalia; species Psyttalia concolor. Next base: position 10,880 of record JAPYZM010000280.1, read on the forward strand.
ACTCTACTTGTCATGAAAATATCTGTTTCATATGCATATATTTTTCTGTAAATCTCATGCATTTTTTCCCTCTGAAAATTGTCCTAGAGGAGGCTTTCTCCGTGCGAAGTATTTTCTCAGATCATCCATGAACTTGTGCATTTCCAAGTGTTTTTTTTTTGTCACCAATTTCTAGGTGGTGAAATGGAATTGGTCGCGGGTAGACACATTTTTCCTTTTACTTTTACCTTACCAATGAACATCCCCAACAGTTTCAAGCATAAATATGGGGATGTTTTATACATTATCAAGGCCGTAATAGATGTAGCATGGGCACTGGATCACAAAACATATCTTCCGTTCACCGTATATTCTCCTCTTGACCTGAGCCTCACACCATCTGTAAGTTGAGAGATAAAAAAAGTTAAGTTTTCATTGCTTCACTTATGAAAAATTCCAAGGGAAAGTTCTGGAACATCTGTCATGCTAGTTAGAAATCCTGTTGATGTATATTTTGTTGTTTTTCAAAATTCTTACTTGTTACCTGGTTTCCTCCGAGACTATCGGAATTTTCAATTGAAATCCACCGAAGACCGGTGGAATTTCGAATGAAATCTCCCAAGTTTTTAGAATGGCTCCCTAGGAAACGAATTTTTGCCTGAATTTCTTCCGTTCTCGATATTATCGATAGCACACTATCGAAGATGAGGTGCATGCAGATTTTTGTTGGTGCATACTTCCGTGCGTCGGTGAAGGTTTCATGGAATCGCAGATACACATACCCAAGAGTACTTATGCAATTGGTGATCAGCTCGAGGTCTTTGTCGAAATTACCGCGAGTTCAAGATCTGTGGACATCCTCGGAATTGAATTGCGGTTGAAACAGGTGAGGCCAATAATCCGCAAAATTATTATATTTTTCAGCATTGCATCCAGGATGCTATTTGAGACAACAATGCATCCTTCGTTATCAGCTGATATTCCAATTTTCCTACTTTCTGATATGCTTTATGGCCGAATTATTGAAAAATATTTTGTGATGTTAGAAAAATAGGTCAAATGGGTCATATTGGGGTCAATAGGGTTTCAATATTTTTAAAATAGATTCATCTTCTTTTTCGGATTTTCAATATTTTTTTAGAATTGCTACAATTTTGAACTTTAAATTGCGTGCAACTGTCGAGCATACAAAGACTCATCTGATTTCTTTCAGAAATTAGACTTTCATGCTGAGGGTAAAACCAAATCACGCGGAGAAATTGTAGAAAAGTCTCGGAAGGACGGCCCGTTCGCGGAGAATACACGGATTGTACTTGGGCTACAAGTCCCATCAGTCCCTCACTCTGAGTTGCAGCATTGTGGCATTATGGGCATTACATATTCTGTCGGCGTTAAATTCATCGTTTCAGGCTGGTATGGTGTACTATCTCTACAGTGAACTAATAATCTAGGATAGACGCATTTTTTGAAAAAAAAAAAAAAACGATTTCGAGGTGTTTTAATTGATTTTATATATGTAGCTTCCTTTTTAGAAAAAGCTTTATTTATACTAAATCGCTTAGCAGGAATTTTTGAGAAAATATGTGGGCAAATTTGATTTTTTTGACAAAATTCACCCTAGCCCAGTTCAGCAATTCACGATAACTTTTGATCTCGCACACAAATTGACTACTTCCAGTGAAATTCTTTGTTTTTGTTATTTGCAGCCACTGTAATGTCAAAAACGACTATATCGTTACGATCGGTTCAAAATTAAATATGCCAGTGCAAGACCTTTCAAGGCCTTTTGCACCTCCAACTGCACCAACGGATTTCCCAACAGGAGGATTTGCAATAACAGCAATGGCTTCCATGCCTCTAGTTCCTGTTCCAGGAATGACGGGAGATTCGATGGCGGTTCAACCCACTTTCAATCCATCTTCTTATATGTCAGTACCACCGATAGACTTTGCATTTCCGAGTCCTTCAGCACCTGTAGAACCCATTTCAACATCAGGTGAGGAGAAAATTTACTGAGAAGAGGAAGATTTACACTTTTTCCCGTTTGCCAATTACCACACACTTTTGACAGCAAATTTTGATGATTTTTAAAAAATTTATCTTTATGTTGAAAAAATGGAAGTACGGAATATGTAATCTATCAAAATCTAATTTTTTCGATGAATTAACAGAATAAATCGAGTAATTCACGATTTTTATTGATTGTTATTGAAACGATCTACTAATTTTTGGTATCAATTTCATCGAAAACTTGTTAACTTCTACGTGTCTCTCGAGAGCTATTTTTTATAGAACATGTATATGAATTTTGTTTTTCCTATGTAATATTTTTCTTTGATTCTCGCTTAATTAGCAGTTTCAAATACAAAGAAACATTTTCAAAAAATGAATTCCCAATGGAGTCTAGTGGTAGAAAAAGTTGATTTTTTTTTCACCAAATACGTATAAAAACGTAGTACGATTAAATACATAATTTGCGATTGCATATGCACATTCTGACACCAAAACTAACACTTTCTTATTTGATTTTCAGTGCCACCGCCATCTTACGAGTCTGTGATGGCCCACGACAACAAGAAGTGAATCCCGCAGAGCGCGGAATTGGAAAAACTTTGCATACTCTAATATATATCTCCAATGAGCCTTCCATGATTGAGTGTTATCCATTTACTCGGCGCAGAAAAGTGCCTTATCATTTTGTGTATTCAATGATGCCTATAATATTCAACCTGATTGAATTCATCTTGAAAGTAATCCAGTACTTTCCTCACAATGTGCTTAATTGAAATACGCTAATTATATTTTTACATTCTGAACGCACAAATATATGACTTACATTATATTTAATGGTTGTTTTTTAAACAAAACTTGTTTATTTTTTCGATAGAGCGAACTAATTAAAACCCTTTTCAATCGAATGAACGAAAACGGCCCATTGAAAATATATTTTCTGAACTGGGGCAGAAGGAATTTAGTTCTGGCGAGACAAAAAATTTCGGCAGTACGTTAGAAAAAAAAAAAGAGAAAATCAATTTAATGAGCGCAGCAAAATTGACAAAAATTGAAAATGTTTGATTACGTTCTTTTGATAGTATTGAAGCCATAGGAAGTGCCTCGACGAAATCAAACTTATTCAGTTACAAAACCATACCAATAATTGTCGTAAACCGCCATCTTGACCCGCTGTTCTGAAAAAATGTCATCTGAATTCAAGGAAAGTACAAAGTAAACGCAGTAAATGAATAATCTGGAATCCATATATTTCCTCAAAATTTATCCGAAAGCCCATCTTCCTTCTCAAACGTATTACTCTCCATCACTCCATTATCTTCAACCAAATCTCATCATCACAACTAAATTTCATAATTCATTCCTACTCATTTCACTCGCCTCAACAATAATCTCTCAGCAATTATTGTTCGAATATAATTTCTCATCCTACATCTTTAAAACTGTCAAGCATCGTCTCTTCATTCGTGAACGAGTTGTAAGCAAAAATAATACAATTTGTGTTTGTTCAATTGAAAATTTATAATTCTCCATGCATCGAAATATGCACTCCAATTGATTGAATTAAATTGTAAGAAGCATTTTATGCCCTAGGTCACCCTAATCATCAGATTTTTTTCGCTTCCCATCACGTGTCCACTGATTGAAAACACCCAAATTTCTCCACTTGATTTTTCATGTCTGTCATACCATTGGCGAAGAAAAAATGTTTTCCTCCCTCACATGATTCTTTTCTGCTCTCAATGAATAATTGTTTATACCTTCTATGCATTCACATTTGTATTTTTGCAACAGTTTACGCAATTTGCCGGCGAACAGAATCACAATCTAGCAGCAGTGCCAGCTCTACTGTTCACATTTATCAACATTTTTGTCGCCATTCCTGGTATGTAATGTTTGCACAACAATTTCACGTACTTCTCACAACGTAATAAACAATTTATTTATTGTACGTGCACAGTCTCGAAGTTCACAAGACACTCCAGGCCCCCTCGCACATTTCCCATTGTTAATACTTATATTGTTTTTATTCTCTTCCCCCTTAACTACATCAAATTATCTCAATTTTTGACTTCCCACTCGCGATTTTTGGATGTCATTTGTCGATCGTTGACACTATCAATCCGTTGTCATTGTTTCTTTTCTGTTCAAAATAAATATAAAGCTTTCACATCATTAAATGATTTATAATCAGAAAAAGGGCATGAAGGACATTTATAAGTAATACCTTTATCAGAAATGTTGGATGAATTTAAACGAGTCATTTATACAATTGAATTATTTCTTCTGTTCGCTGCACATATTTCTTTCCTCTACTAAGATTAATCTGCTTCGAGTACATCATTCGAACATTTCTAAATCATTTCGGCAATTATTTTTCCTCTCATTTTTATCTCTATAATCATGCTCTTTACGCTAATCGTCACAAAAATAGATGTCACTTGCTTATATATAATTTGTTTTATTTATTCTCCTCGTTTGAAATTTTTCTTTCACCTATTTCTTGTTTCCTCTACAAAATCATATAATGAACAGACTTAACGATTTTCCTGTGAAACATTGAAATTTTATAATACATGTTTTTTTTTTTTATCTTTTTCGATTTGGATTTTTGTTACTGTCCTATCCTGAGATATTTTTTAGCATTCAGGATTGAAAGATAGATCAATTGTCTTTTTAATCGCTTTTCTAGGGATTTTTGGGTGCGGGGCGGGGGAGGGAACAAGATAATGGGGATAATTATTATTGAGACTTGGGGGGGGGGGGGGAGGGGGGAGGGGCCCAATTTTGTTCCTCGCATTTTTAAACACTAAAAAATATTATGCAATGCATTATATAATATATACACATACATATGCGTATCTACAAATTAGAATTGTTGTTTTTCTTTATTATTATTATTTTTTTCTCATTCATTTTGCTCTGCCCTGGGCTATACAACGTGACGGAGGAAAAAAATATTATTATTTGTTTCATATTTCATTTCTTGCTCGTAATGGCATTATCGTCGCTTATCATTTTCAGTCAATAGAAAATAGATGCTCTATTGAATGTTTATGTCATTCCGTTGTTAAAATGCCGAAAGGAGATGGAGAAGAGAAATATTCACAGATTGCACTGCAATATCCCTGGTGAAAAATAAAGTCCATGAATTTTTCAGAGAAAATTTTTAATTTTTTTAGAGTTTAGCGAAAAATGACAGAAAACAGGCATTCTAGTCCATAAAATTCTTCGAAAGAATGATTTTTTGACATTCTCACCTAAACTCATTCCCTCCAATGTCATATGTCGTAAGTTGAATGAATTTGCAATCGCATCTCATTTGACAAATTAATGATAGAATTGCAGAGTTTGTTGATAATTTTTTTCACTTTAGTTGTGACAAATTTCACAATTTTTGTGGAGTAGTTTGAAAGAAGCAGATTTGAAAAGCTATTAAGCGTAATTATATTGGGAAATTAAAGTATTCATCTTATTAGCATTTCTTTACTTAGAAGCAATTTCTAATTGGGTGATAAACTACAGAGTTTCGATCTTTGTCAATCATTGATCAACTGCTAAATTTCTATAATCTAAAAACATTTAAATGCCATTCAGATAATCCTGTCTGTGAATGAGGAAGTGCTCGAGGGGCTTGAAAAACTACTAATCACTACCAAAAAAAATTATCTTCACCCATTTCTCCTCCCATTTTTTCAATACTCACTTTGGAATTAAAATCAGCTCATCAGCATCATCATTTCCATTAGATAAAATCTAATTGTGAGTACGAAAAGAATGATATTTCCCAATATAAGTACGTGATATATGTTTTCTATACATTTACATAATCATTTTTCCTCTCATTCTCACGAATGAACGTATTTGATAATTTTCCAATGATCAATGAAAGATGACAATTAATATGAACAAAAATGTTATTTTAATTTCTAGAAAAGTAATTCCAGAATTGAAAAATTCATGAGAACTAGATGATCTCGATTTACGGGTGATTGAGGAACGTTGAAAATTTTTTTAATGCAATATGAGACAATAAATTTTTACCGCATGATTTCATTAATTAAAAGTAACAATTTTCTGTCATAATCTGAATAAATGGGGCATAAAGAATTTATCTGGAGAATTTATAAAGGACCTCATGAGAGTACTAAGTCAGACGGATCATCCACTCGGGAAATAAACGAAAAATTATATTTTTCATTTAACAAGAATTACCTGGCAGTTTGTAATGAATAAAAAAAATTGACAGCAAAAGAAAATTGAAAAGAATTATTATCGATTATAATTGATCGTGGAAAAGACCTATTATTAATAAATTCCTACGTTTAGTTTATCACGGCCACTTAAAGACTTTTTCTCATTAATTAACATCTAAAGGGGGGGGGGGGGGGGGGAGTGGGAAAAATAAAGTGAACAAATCTAGTAAAAGAAACGGAAAAAAAAAGAAATTTCTCTCCGAAAATTTTCCATCATTCAATAATTTTCTTTCATTGATCGTGAAATCGTAGCTCATCGTTCGCATCGGTTCTCAGATCGAGCGGACGATTCGTCTGAAGATTACCCGATTGTAATCATAATTATAATCATAACAATGTCCTACGTATTTATTTTGTGTTTTTGTTATTTTTTCTTCTTTTTTTTATGAGAAAATGTGCAGCCTAATGGGATTTATTCAGTGATCGTCCGCGTCGTGAACGCGCTGTCGTTTTTGCTGCTGCTGTTGATGCTCTGGGGGCTCGGGACTCTCGACAATTGCAAGCGGTGCTGGAGAGCCTGGAGAACTATCTGGCTCCTCGTGGGCACGCTTTGTCGCCCCAACGCCTGCGTCAGGGCCAATGAATGTTCCACTGGAAAAATTAAACATTAGTATTTTTTGCGTTTTCACGTTTAGTTTTCGTCGAATTTTCTGAGAAGCTTCCATAAATGTTTTGTCAGGCCGTAAAGCTTCCGAAATCGTTAGAGGACCCTAACCGTATGATAACATATATACTGATTAATTAATTCCACTTCATGCCAGAAAGGCCTGAAATATTTACCTGTAATTATATGTTGTTTGTACAATAACTGGAGCTGGGCTGTACTGGCCAGCTGGTGATAACGATTGCTCCTCTATTACATTTCCAGGCACCAAATATTTCTCTGAAAATGATAAAAAATCAATTAATGTCATTATTCACTACGGAATAACATTTAATTGACTCATTGAAGCCGCTGCTTCTCTCATCGCACTCAATCAAGCCATCCACCCAATTAATTCTGTGGAAACGAAGGAGATGCTCACCATCTCGTGGAGTATCATTGTTTACACCATTAGTAACAACAGCAACCTGTTGAACGAGTCGACCTTTGTGAGTTGTTGGTGCTGGAGAAACGTAAGGATGTCCCGGTGATCCGGGTGCTGACTGACTCGACAGTTGTCCAGCTGGTGATGGTACAGAACTATCGGGATATGATTCGGGCCCTGGTGAACCTTCTCTGCTCAGACACTCCGGGGTCATTATACCACTCATGCCCACGTGAGAGGGTGACGCTGGGGCACTCCTAAAAGACAATATTAATTTCTCAATTAAAATTAGTACAACTATTGTTACAATTGGAATTAATCAAATCTCTAGAACATTTTCTTTATTTTACAAAATTCGCTGCCAATAATTCAAATATGAAATCCGATAAATATAAATATACGGAAATCATTAATATTTTTATCACACAAGAGAAACAAATATTGTTTGATAAATGTCTTCTTAACATTCACTTCCATATGGTCTGTCAACTGAAAAAGCTTGCAATTTTTCTGTGATCTTTGTCTGATAAAGAAACTTCCAAAAAAAGAGGCTGATATTGCCCTCTAAAATTTACAAGTGCAAAAATCTGTAATGGATCTGATTGATCAATAAAACACTTTTCATGGAAACATTTGTAAAATGATTTCCCTAGGACCGAGTAAATTTTTACTCGCTTTGAATTTCAAAATTGTAGAATGAAATATTTCCACCGGTGACAGCCTTGACCTATTTTCACTACCTGAGAATCGGAGAAGCTCAAAACATGTAAATATCTCTTAGTGTATTCAATGGAGACTAAAGTACTCGAATAGAGCAAGCGCCTCTCATGTATGACAAAAGTACTATCTAGTAGAATATACATCTGCACTTCTACTTTTCTATTACTTTGTCTGAATAAAGGAATCATCGTTTCACAAGCCAAGAAAATCGTCTCTTTCGATATTTTACACCCTTTTTACAAAACTATTCCTAGCAGAGATAAAATTAACGAAGCATTTAAATTATTATCGATTTAAATAATCATTCGCCGTCCCAAACAATTTTTCATTAATTAGTCATCGACTGAGCCATTCTGCAGTGATTCGAATAAAAATGAAGAATTTACTCATTATAATTTCAATAATGATTTTTGCAATAGTAAAACAACAATCATAATCCTACCAAAAATTCTCGATCGTCAAATAGACATCAATAATCAAATCAATCATGCTAATTGTGCAGTTTATTTCAATCACTTTGTAATTCCATACAAATTGCCTTGAAGTGGGGCAAAACGACGTGTCGCCAATGGTCAAAATCTCGAGAATCGCAGAGTGAAAATTGATGATTTTCCTTTCATTTTGAAGGTATTAAAGGTATTTTTTAAACCATGAAAATGAAATGGGATTCATCCGATTCGCATGGTTTGATCAAGAGATATTGAGGACTGGAGACAGGAGATTTTGCCCCCCTCTCTACATTAAACTACTCTACATTGAAATTAAAAAGCTAAAAACCTGGATGAGAGTCCGAAGGGAGCTCTGAAGCACGGCACTCCCCTCTGCCTCCGTCTCCTAAATGCCTGCTCAATGAGTTTCGCCTCGGACTGTGGATCTATCCTCCAGAAGGAGCCCTTCCCCGGCTCCTCCTGGCTCCTAGGTACCTTGATAAAATACCGATTCAACGACAAATTATGTCGTATTGAATTCTGCCATCCTTTATCAGCGGTGCGATAATAAGGATAGTTCTTAGTGATGTACGAGTAAATACCAGACAGCGTCAGCTGTTTATCCTGTGCTGATGCAATAGCTTGTACAATTAATTGAGCATATGAGTATGGTGGCTTTGAATCGTCCTTGGGTGGACTATAGTGTGATGCTGTACCATTAGCTCCCTGACCAGCATTATTACGATAGCGTGAGTCGGGACCGGGCTCTGGGCTCATCTGTTTACTTGTACTCTGGCCAGCCTCTTGATTTCTATCACCAGAGTGTGGCTCATTGGCAACAGCTGCTGCATATGCAGCCACCATTTGCAAATCAGCTGATATATTGCGTCTACTCTGGCCAGCCCTTGGACTCGCTGGACACGAATTGGCAGCACTTATTGTACCCGTTGGCGATGGAAAGGGACTGCTGTAACCAGTATCTGGTATGTTTATGCGCAGCGGTGGCAATGGTGCACGTTGCTTTGGTGGCGATGCCATACGCACGTTAGTCTGCTCCTGCTCGTCAACCAGAGATTGGAATACCAGGCGTATGTTTGTACTTGGAAATCTGAATGTGCATCTGTAAAAATTGAGAGATTATTTTTTTAGATTAATCGAACATGGATAATGGGGAGGTAATAGCATTGTCACTCTCAAGAATTTTTTATCTGTTATCGTTTGATTTATGTGTAGCATGAGATTATCAAAAAATTACGTGACAACTTTGATTAATTTCTGTTTCTGGACAATCAGACTCATTATTGGGCTTAATTTGCGAATATCATTTGCAATCTTTCAGCATTTGATAATTTACATCAACATATGGACTATCAACAGATCAATGATGTCTGTTATTTTTACTTCTAATAATTTATACATTATTAGCTTGACAATTTACAAGAAAACTTCAAGAGATTTTTTTCTGATAATCGAGGGATTCTCTACAACTACTTAAACATTCCATACCATCACAAGTGAATTCAAGAACAATTAGCTTTAGAACTCATCCTCGGAATTGGCTCGTGATTGGGGTGATTTTTTTCTTTTATCGAGCAACAGATACTTCGTCATAAATCAATCCTCGTAATTTCCTTTCATACGTTAGTTTCCTGTGTATCCAAATTTAAATGTGGATTATCAACACATTAAATGTGTTATTTTTTAAAACATGACTGTAGAGTTATCTATTTTCTCAAAATAAGAAAATTTCAGTAAAAAAAATTGCCTGGACAGGGCATCCTAAGCCCAACTATTTTTCATCCTCAAAAGTGCCCATAATTTCCTTGAATAAGAATAAATTAATCCATAATGACAAAATATCCTTTAAAATGTTGTCTCAAACCCCCTTTTCCGCATTAAATCCCCTAAATTCAATCCCCCCTGACCTGTTCCACGAGAAATGCCCCGTGTCAAAACGTTGACTACTATCACACGTCAAAATGTTATCACAGGACATCGATTACGCAGATATTGATTAACCAATTATAAAATAGTCTCAGACCGCCAATAAATCCCCAAGAAAAACCAACTCCTCAATTCTACCTCCTACTGAATTTTCCCCAGAATGATCTCCATTCATTAAGTTCAGGGTGAAACATTTCCATCGAGAGCTCACCGCTTCTGTTTACATTCCACAGTCAACAATACAGCAGAGAAAAAAAAATTCATGAAAAGATAAATATAAACATGGCAAAATGCAATACAAATATTTCCTTGCGTGTTCTCTCCCCCCCCATCAATTAATAATCGGAGAGTGCCAAAATTTATTCAGACCAATGACTATTACATGACGTAATTCCCCCAGTGATGTTTTGGCAATGATAGCAATGACTATCATAGTCAATCACTCATTGTTTATCACAGTTTGCAATGTCTGCAAGCAAATGGAGTATTTGTTTACACTCAACGACTAATAATAGATCAACGTCACAAGTGTTAACCCACGAATGAACTCATCATCAAGATAAACATTGATTCAATAAAACATGATCGCCAATAATTAATTGAATTCATTGGATACTCACGTCTTGGGCAATTGAAAAGCCGGTGCTCCTTTTCGTTGAAATACCCCATCAACAAAAACTCCATTTTTACCATTACAAGTCATGTAGAAGTAGGGATGATCGTAAAATACTTCCAAATGTCGTCGTGATATAAAACTCGAGTGTCCCATATTAACATCAACCTCTCCTTTACTACTATTACGTCCAATTGTGATTCTCCTCTGTCTAACCATATATTCAAACTCACGTCCTTCTAATCTAGCTATTGGTGCACCCTTAGACTCGGGATTCCATTGCATTTTGGCTGGACTTGCTGGTGCTGATTTAAGGGCAAGTAGCGCCCACGCGTCACTCTCCTGTGTACGTGAATACGTTGATGACATCGTAATCGAATCTGTATTAAAAATTCCGACAAACTTTACACCGAGTTTAATCGTCAACAAAACTAATGAACAGGAAAAATGTTGGCTCTCAAAACGAGGTGAGAGGGGAGGGGGGACTCAACTCTTTTTCTCCTCTATATTTTTTAATCTCTCCTATTCAACTCTCTCTCTCTCTCTCTCTCTCTCTCTCTCTCTCTTGCTCTCTCTCTCTCACTTACTCTCATCCACTCACTTATGTATTTGTTTTGTTTATTTTTAACATTAAATCAATTGTTCATGTGCCTTAACCCCTCGTTGGCGACAGAATAACGTTCAATGTGCACGCGTTCACGCACACAAGTGCAAACGGCAGGGAAAAAAGGAGGAAAAAACGTGAAAAATAAAGGGAAAAAAAAAGAAAAAAAGTGTGAGATACCGACTCTCCTGGCCTCACTTTATTTCTTTCACGTAATATGGCCGGCCCACCCAATTTATTCCGACTTTTCACCGATTATTGTTTGTTTACGGCTGTTAATGCTGGGAGGTTATTTAGAATTCACTGATTATGATGCACTTGTTACGTTTTATTTACGATTTTTATTTCACGTATTACACGAGATCTGTGGATCAGCAGAACTCTATTGCCTTCCACCACTTCCTTCACCCCCTCACGCCGATTTCTTGTTTGTTGTCTCTTTTGCTCTTGCGAACGTCGTAATTCTCTCTCAGCCCACTCGCACACTCGCTCGCGCAGTGTTACACGACTTTCTCACTCCCACCGCTTGTTCGAAGCATTCAACCCTCCCGGTTTGGGCTGTATTTTTGGGTTTTTGGATGTAAGGGAGGTAGGTAGTCCTCGGCGATGGTTTTTTTTGCAGAATTCAAATTTTTTGCCGGGGTAGAGGTGCAATTGAAGCCTTGGGGGAGACGATTTTTGGCCTTTGTTTACCCACAATAAACCGAAACGTGGGTGGCCACCACGTGACACGAGACACTGGGTAACGAGGTATGTATTATGTATTTGAATGACTTTTTGGAGATTTTGAGGGCCAATTTTAGTTGAGAAGTCTTTGGGGATTTATCGGTGACCAAATGACGGATTTTGCCATTATTTTTTTGGGGTAATTGACTGGTCAGGCTGACGCCAGGCCCTCGTGTTTCAATGCAACTGTTGCCATCTTCGTTTCGTGAACCTGAGATTGGAAAGAAACCGGATGTCGGGAGAACGCCATTGCCCATGGTCTTTGGGTTGGCATCACCGACAAGTTTGAAATCGTGGATTTTGGAGTATCAGAGAAAAGGTAAATGGATAATTAAAGGTTTTTGTTGGGGTTTGGTCAGATGTCGGGCAGATTTTCCGATTATTTGGGGGATTATTCTGGTGCAGGAAAGGGAGCCCAATGCGGGGGACACGAATCGATTGAGTTCGTTATTGAACAAACATGGGCGACAATTATACATATTTGGTTGCGTAACAACACTGGTGGAGAGAGTGCCGGATAGGCTATGGGGGATTTGAATATTTTTTGGAGAATAATTTGGAGTTTTGTTTGGGCGAGGGGACTTCGGGGGTTCGATGTGTTTAGATTTTTTCGAGGAAAACCAATGGAAAAAAATTCTTGTCAAGAAATTTTGAAACTAAATTTTAAAACCCTAAAAAGCCGCAGTACTCAAAGGGCGGAAAGTAGAAAAATTTCGCTGAAAAGAAATTCAATTCTAAATTTTTTTGATTTTTTAATTAAAATTTTTGCCTTTGAATTTTTAAAGCTAGGCAAATGGAAATTTGACGATGATTAGGTTGATGTTATATAATCAATGATAACGAATATTCAAAGTGTAGAATTTTAAAGTTCAATAGAAGTTGCAAAATCTTTGAATTCAATGGCTTTTGAAGATGAAATTAATAATCGATTTGTTACTTTATTAAAATCACATCGCTCTTATAATTATTTAAATATTGAAGAATCAGTCATCAAGTTGCGTAAGACAAGCAACACCTCTATTGATCCAATGAGACTCTTGCATTCTCGTTGGAATCAGTATATACATCACAAAATTGGATGAGTGACCTGTGGTAGCTAGGACACCTCGTCTTGCGCTGGTTTTGTACACCGGACAGGCATAACTCGGTGGCGGTTGGAATTTCGATTTTTCGCCTGGCTTCAACCAAAGCACGGGCAGAACGTCGAATATTATTTTTGGTTTAGATTCATCTAGTTCATTAATTTCTTTATTCCAACGGGCACCTTCTAAAAACAATCCCTGGAAATATAACAAACAAAAATCATGAAACAGAATTTTTCTTTCACATAAAAAGACAAATATATTAATTAAAGATATAAATTGCTTGGAACAAATAAAATCAAATGATTTTTCACTTGTGGGCTACATTTCATTGAAACTTTTTTGACGATATTTGTTAGTGGCGAGAGTTAAATTTTTTGACAAATTCTCTATAAAACTTTTGCCAGAAAAATTGATAGATAAAAAAAATCTATTAATTTTTTCTGTACAGTTTTCCAATACAATCTGAGAAAAAGGAAAAAAGAATAGAATTTATAATTTGACAAAAATAAAAACGGTTTTAGGAATTGGGAACAAGGAAATTCTATTTAAAAAATATAACTAGAATACATTGCACAGGAAATAGTATATTTCGTAACAAGTGAAAAAAAAATGGTTTTTGGCGAGTGGGAGGTTTATATCATAGCCGAAGGGGAGGGATATAAAGAGTTCCACGAGTGAAAACCCACTTTTTTCACGAATTACAAACATAATTTTGCATCTCAATGTGTCGAAAAAGTACTTTTCCGACACAGCGTGATGAAAATAAAATTCGATTGAATTATTTTCCATTGAGTGTTTTAAGAGTAACCCTTTGGAATTGGGCACTACTACATGAAATTCGTTAGGATGTTCTCTTAAATTCACTGATGAATGGCAGTACATAAACATCCTTACATGAGTGAAAACACCAGTGCTCGCAGCTTCCACTACCTCCTCCACATTCCCCATCACATCGAACTCAAAGTCCAAATGATCAATAGGAATCTTATGCAGCCTGGCATAATTCTGCATAACACCCGTCAAGAACGATTGGGTGAAGAAGAAGCCAGACAGCCAGTAAACATTCGGTGCATCGTGATCAATCCAATCCTGAAAGAACTTGATCCTCATCATCAGATCACTGACATAGCTCCCGAGAGGCTTCAACGAGGGATACGATTTCTTGTCCCAGGCTCCAGGCACTTTTCCAATGCTCATGCTGAAGAAGACCTCTTCAAGTTCAGCGGACATGACCACCTGTCCCTTGATCGCTTTCTGAACATTCTTCAAGGATGCCTTGATGACTGTTGTCAGCCTGTTGAACCTGATCAACTCCTGCCTGAGAACCGTGTTCATGCTATTCATGTAGAGCACCGGATACTTCAGGGATACTTCCCCAATATCAAACTGCTCCGGCATCTTGGACAATATATTACTGGCCAGGCGAGAGACCATGGCATCCGCGTCTCCCTCCGTCCCACCCACGCTTATCTGCGTCTGGGTGAGAAGAACACCCCCCAGGAGTTGCATAGATTCATTATTATCTTTCGTGATATCAGCATTATCATGCAGCCCAAAGACCTCGGGCCATACATTGATCGGCAGGGTTTTTATATACTCCAAGCAGCCCTCGTAATCCGTCTCCCTGGGAACCTTGAACTTTCCACTTGGCGAAAAAGTATAATCCTTATTGCTGATCACTTCAGAATTATAATAATTTGTGAGCAGAGAATTTAAAAGTCTTCGGTCCTTGTCATCCGTGACTCGACCTCCATAATTGCATTCTCCAGTTAGATACAGCAGAGCTTCAAACGGAACCTCTTCGTAATCGTTGAGGAACATCTGAAGCTGGAGGACACTAATTCGAAGATCAGATTCGTTGAACTCATAGGGAATGTTCCACCCCAAAGGTCCAAATTGTCGTCGCTCTTGGACCACCGCGTGGAAGAAGCATAAGGAGAAGAGTAGAGATTCCCACTCGATGATTCGCTTGCAGCCCCTGAAGAACTTTTGATCTGATATTGGATCGTTCAGATAACTTCTCAGAAGATTCTGTTTGAGACCTTTAGGTGGTTCGTTCGTCATCTTTACGCCGTTTTGAAGTATGGAAACAGGGAATGCCTTTGATGGATAGCTTGTCAACCAGACTCTAAATTTATCGTGGGTATTCTCAGGGATGATGGTCTCATCACAAATTCTGTCCAGTTCCTTCATCCAAGACTCGGCGAGATGGCAATTCTGGAGGACCACCCATTCTCCAGATTGGATTCCCCTCTTGATCATATCGGCTGCGAGGGGACCCTGGCCCTGACCCAAGGAAATCGTCATGAGATTTTTCTTGGGGATGCCTCTCGTCTCGGCGAATTTGATGAGGCCAGCCATGGGGTCGGATCCAGGAGACAGGATGAAGATGAGTGGAGATGTCTTGGTTGAGTCGTCGTAAGAGGCTTGAAGGTCGAAGGGCGGAGGTTCTATGAAGGTTTGCCCCATGTTTAAGGAAATAAAACTTTGGACTGCTGAGACTAGCTTGTCCGGTCTGACGCAGCGAAGTATTACTAAGCTTCTTAGCTCTTCACGGCTGACTTTGTTGAAAGGTTCTGGAAATGAGTGCTCTTGAGGATTGGAGAGATCGTAATACTTCTTCCAGAATGACAGATTCTCCTCAAAAGATCGCATGAGGCCTTGGAGACCTGATAAGGCGTCGGCTCGAGTGATTTCCGACCAGGATTTCTCAGTTAACCAGCTAGGATCAGGGTTTTTGTAAGGGTTCTGAAGGGCTACCCCTCCGGTCAGCAAGAAGGACCATAAATCTTCTTGGATTCGTCCTTCTGCTCGATGAATGCCAGCTGTGAGTACCAGGGAAAAGATCAATTTGTCTTTCTCGAAGAGCGATCGACAGACATTTCTGTAGATGCTTCTCGTGAAGATTGAGTTCAAGCTCTCGATTCGAACGTTCAAGTCTTCTGATTTTTCGCTGCTGACGATCGCTGATATGTAGAGGTTGATGAACCAGGGGAGTGAGTACTGGTACATTGGATCTATATTCGCTAATTCTGAAATGCAGAAGAAGAGAACGGCTCCGTGACGTGATACCGGTTTGTAACCGTCGCGGGCTTCGTCTATCTCGATGGTCGTTTTGGCGGCAACTTTCTGTTTCGCTTCGATGTCCTCTGATAACAGCTTTGATGATGACAAGATTTTAATCGCCGTTTCATCCTCGAGGATGTTCCCCTCGGACGACGACAAAACCTCAAGGATCTTGTCCTCAATTTCTTTTAGGATTCGCTTATTGTTGGCTCCTTCGACTATCAGCTGATTCTTCTTCTCCTCGAGTACTGGAAGATCTTTCGCTACCACTATCCCCAAGAGTTGATCTTGAAGTCCTTGAGGAGTGATCATGAAGTTCAATAGTGTCACCTTGACCGCGATTTCCGGGAGATAGTGGGGATTTCGAAGTCTAGTAGTGATGTAAAATCGAAAGTTTTCATTGTACTCCAGGACATTTTCGCCGAATTTCATATACATGACTCCCCGTTGTTTGTAAATGTTTTTCAGGAGAACTGGCTCGAGAATGGCGTCCAATTCTGTGAGAATATTCTCCAGCAGTACTGGGACACCCAGTTGAATAGCATTTTCCATGACCCTGACGTAATTTGGATCAGTGAGTTTGATGACATTCAACTTATTCTGTTTTTCCATGTTCTTGATCCATTTATTAGCCGGTCCCTGTGGGTCAATCATCAAGGGCCACCTGTCAGCGTATTTGACGATAATTCCGTTCTCAACGGAGAAATTGTCAGCGGGCAGCCCATGAATCATCCAAGCCCTGATCTCCACAGCTTCTCCCAGGATGTCCGGTAGGCTGAAATGAACGCTGCATGGAATTTTCATATCACAACAGGTCTTGTGCCACTCCGTGATTAAATTATTCCGATATTCGACTGTGAAGGCTCCGAGATAGGCAACAATCCCAGAGGACAGCAGAACATCGCCTATGACATTACCGAGACTAGCTCCAAGATTTGACGCTGTTTCACTCCACCTTGTCTTCTCTCCTCCCAACCCACCAAGAAGCTTCTCAGCTCTGTCCAATTTTTGCATGCAGTGATCAATCTGATCCTCGAGTTTCTTCTTTTCTCTCATGCACTCAGCAAACTCATCATTCAGAGTCTGCAATTTGTCGGTGACTTCTTGCAGAAGGGTTCGCTTGGCATTCAACGTCTCCATTTGCGCGGCAAGCTCACCCTCAGCTTCCGCAAGCATTGCCTTCTTAGGGGCTACGACCTTGATGACTCTATCATAAACCTCCATTGCCCGCACCCACTTACACAGGCCCTCACAAGCAGTCGACACCTTCTTGATGACTTCAGGCTGGAAGCTCCTGTCGTTCATGAATTTCTCTCTAATTCGTTTCATGTAAGCCGGTGGTATGTTGTCTTTGTCGAAGGTCTTCAGGCTCTCCAAGAACTTCATGTCTCCCAGGACCTTGATCGACGCCGGCCAGTAATCATCTATTGTCATTCCTGAAGGATCCTGAATTCGTTCTGGCTTCACGCCTTTCAGAACGCAAACAGCTTCCATCACTAGGCGCACGCCAGCAGGTGGACTCTTCATGGACTTGACTATTGTGACGTCTGCAGGTTTCAGGGTGTCCAGGGCTGCAAGTGCAGCCTCAAGGGCTGGGGTGGCCTCGGCAAGGTCGCTCTCGCAGTCGTCTTTGATGGCTTGCGCAGCAGCTGCAGCTTCGTTCGCTAGTGCCTCATCCGCTGCCACAACTTCTTTCTTCGCTTCGACGTTCACCGTGTCCTGCTCGATCCTGATCATCAATTTGTCACTCAACTGGGATTGAGCCACGAGCTTCGGCTGCAGGGCGTGCAGCTCCTCCTGCATCACCGCCACCTGGCCAGCAGCAAAGTCCAACTTTTCCAAGCCAACTTCATACCGATTTTGCTGAGATGTTATCTGATTGACTTTCTGACCGTACAACTTGTACAATGATTTGATCAGTTCTAGGAAACTTGTTGGAGTCACGTAATTGGTTCGACCTTGAGTTCGCTGGTAATCTTCACTGGATCGTTGAACGGTTTCATGAAAATTCTTACAGACGACGACGCATTTGCCCTTCACTTCGTCATCAATTTCCAGATCTTTCAGAGAAATTGTTGCGACTTTCTCGAGAGCGTCGGGTGGCCAGGGCATGTACCAGTCAATCGTACAGCAGTTGATTAATGACGGAAACATGCGGATTCTATTACGAAAAGCGTCGCCAATCGGAGACATCGTCAGGACGATGTGCAAGAATTTTTTCACCCGTTCAATGAAGAGATTGTACAGAGCCATTGGGGTTGTCTCCACTCGTTTGGCAGAATCCTCTCTCGCCACATTCGTCATCTTCTCGAGGATCTCGGCTTTCTCCTCCGTTCCGTAGAGATTTGGAACGTCTCCAGTATTGAGAATCATGTTAATGTCTTCTACGAATGATTCGTCTTTGATTTGGTTGTCGGCAAAAAGGAAAACTGTTGATTTTCCGTCGCAGCCGACTTTTAGAAGAAGATGCTTCAAATCATCTCTCCATTCTGATGGCCCATAACTCCGGGTAATCTCGACTTGATGCAGAATATACTCGCATATACCGGTGGCTAGTTTGGAACAGGATGATCGCCCGGAACCACCGACACCAACCAGTAGTGCATTCCCGTTATCCTGCATCAGAACTCTTGAGATCCTCGAAATGTGTTCGATCGCGTATCGAAAGAGAACTAAAGACATTGGGGTCTTTGACATCATGTTGTACTCTGTTAAGTAATACTCCATTTTCTCTTGAAGATCGTTGAGATCGGTGACTTGATCGTAGATTTTCGGATCCGCATCGGGCTCCATGTACATCCCGAAGAATAAATCACGAATGTGAGCGCTTGTGATAGTTTTTTCGTCTAATTTGAGGTAATCCGATAGAACTTTATCCAAGGGCTGACGAAGCTGATCGTAAGTGACTCGTTTCACCATTTTGAAAAGCGTTTCTCTATCTTGATCATCCACTAAACGATCATGAAAGACTCGATAAACCTCGTGGACCCAGAGTTTAATAAGTTTGTCGGGCTCTCGCATTCTGGAAGACGGAACAAGAACAATTCCACTGATGACTCGACTGAAATCCCTCAAGTTGAATGTATAATGACTCTTTGCCGGGATCGGAAGGAAATTCAAGATGGCTTCGTGGAAGATGTCCATTGTTGCTGAGACCAGCATTTTGCTTAGTCGAGAGACGCTGGAGTCGAAGCCCTTGGCGAAGTGCCAGTCTAGGATCGACGTGAAGATCTTCGTCATCGTGGCGTCCTCGAAGGCGTCGATTCCGATAATGTGCATGTGACGAGTCAAGCGAGGAGTGACGACGTTGGAGCCACCTCCCGGGGGACCCATTGCAGCTATCATGAGGATGTCCATCAGGTAGATGATCGTTGTATCCTTAGGATCGAACCAGTAGCCGTGGTCTATCCACTGGCGAAGGAGCTCTATTGGTGGCTGGGCTCCGTAGACTTCCTTCTGGGGCATTGATAGATCATCCACAAAGAGAATGCACTTTTTGCCCATAGTCGGACCGTAAACACCTTTCCGACGTCTATCCAGCTTCGACATGACAATCTCCTGAGTCTGCGCTGCGCTGGTTCGAGCACTGAAGTTCACCACATTCTGAATATATTTTTCCTTAGGGAGATTCACTAAGTAGTCCAGTACAATAGCAGACTTTCCGGTACCTGTGGGACCCACAAATAGAATCGGAATCGATCGGTCCAGGAGCCTCTTTATGAAAAACCGCTGCATTGATACTTCGTTCGTCTGAATAATTAGATCACTGACTTTTGCTGTTGGAGGAAGGGTCACTGGAGGAGCAGTGTCCATCCACGAAATCCAACTACCATTATTCCTCTTGTCGTATAGCCACTCGTAGATGGTCCCTCGATCGGGGAAGAGCTGTTGCTTGGTTAATTTAAAAGCCTTGGGCTTCGGGTATTCATCTATCTTTCCGTCTAACAACTTTCGGAAAAACAAGTCAAACTCCTTGCGACTGTCACTTACCAGTGTCGACGCAAATCCCCAGATCATGGAGAACAGCATGACACACTGCAGCCACACAGTGCTAACCTGAGTCTCCCCTTCTAGCATTGTTGTCAACATTCTCGTGAATGACAAGAACATATGTAGATCGGAAGTGTCGACGAATGTCCTGCAGTTGACTCTGATAAACCAGACGACTGGCGGCGTAAGCCACTCAACGAGCTCGACAATCAAGTCAAACTGTTCCACCAAAATTCTCTGTCTCAAATCCTTCTTATAACTCTCGAATATCGGTTGCCAGCCTAACTGTGAGGGCTCCATATAGATCATTCCACATCTGCTGACTGTGGCCGGCGATGCCTGATCAAGATCAGCTGGTTCAAACATCATGTTCATCTTATTCGACATGATGATAATCTCCCCAGACATTAAACAAAGCTTCTTGTTATCGTCCAATACTGTATTCATATTTTCAATCCACACGGCATCAACGGGACCATCAAAGACTATCCATTTACGATCAAAGCTAAACGACTGTGCGTACTCCCTGAACGTATTGGCTAGGATTCCATCACTCCACTCGTGGGAAATTGGATCGAAAGATCCGTAGAGTAGTCCCATAGTTATAGCCTTAGGATTGATAATCCTGTAAATTGTCTTGAACTCTTTAATCGTAGCTTTGCGTTTGACCGAGAGTTCGCCCAGAGCATCGGCAAGAGCTTGGTATGCCTGAGTCTTTCCTCCTAGAGTATCTCCGACGACCATCAACCCATGTCTAACCAAGATCATTTCGTAGATCTGAATGACTTTGTCAACATACCACTCGGTGGCCTGTAGATTCCTCTTATCGAGATTCACTTTCAACAGTTCAATCAGTTCGTCCCGATCCGGATTAGGCAGATCCACTCCTGGGAATAAGTCGCTAAAGATTCCATTGAACAAAGGAACATCTTGAGCCAAGAATTTGGGAAGATTGACATCAACGATGGCTCTCAAGACGAGAATCGCTTCGTTCTGATTGGGATATTTGAGTTTGAGATTACCAGCAGCGGTTAGTACAGTCTTCACAGCTCTCATTCCGTAATCGTAATGACTCTGTGAACTCAACTGCTCGGAGCACAGTTTATACGTGTGAACGATCTTCTCCGCGAGACTTCTGGCGTCCATGAATCCATACGAGTAGAGGGTGATCTCTCCGATCATTCCATAATCTGGGACCATCATAGCAACAGTTCTGAAG
The DNA here is from genome assembly GCA_030522845.1 of Psyttalia concolor. NCBI lineage: Eukaryota > Metazoa > Arthropoda > Insecta > Hymenoptera > Braconidae > Psyttalia > Psyttalia concolor. The sequence goes on from JAPYZM010000280.1 coordinate 32,548, forward strand.
AGAACTTTCAGATTATCAGGGAGTTCCTGTCGCCCAGCGTACCCAGGATTCATGGTTATGAAGACATTGCAAGTTGGATTCAACTTCAACTCAGTACCTTCGAAGAGAAAGCGTTCGACTTTCATGCTGATTGCCATTTGGATTGTGTGGATCTGCTGAGCAATTACCGACAGTACTTCTAACTCAATCCTATTGAACTCGTCGAAGCAGGCCCAAGCACCCGATTGGGCGAGGCCTTTGAAAAACTTTCCCATCGCCTTGTAGTCAAGACCCTCGGAGCAGTTGAAGACGACGCACTGTTTGGCAACAGCTTTGGCAAGGTCTTTAGATGTCTCTGTCTTTCCGGTACCGGCAGGACCTTCTGGTGCACCTCCGAGGTTCAACTTAAGCGCACCCATCAATGTTCGGTAACATCTGTCAGTCAATGGCGTGATTACGAGACGAGGGGTGTTCCCTAGGTACTCAAATCCGTAGATGACATCGGTCGTGATCATCGAGACCGTGATTGCTCCTTCCAGCCAGTAATAACGCAGCTGGCAGATCCAATTGAAGTCAATTGCGTCCTTCACGTTTCGTTCCACCAGCATCTTGACTACGTCTCTGGCGTGAACATCAATGACAATCAGAGCGTTCAAGGTTATCCTAGTCCCTGAGTCTAGTTTTCCTCGGACAAGTGCTACTGTTCTGTCAATCTGATCGCTGCATTTTTGAAGGTAATTTGCAGTGGAGCCGTCCTCGAAACTCTCAATTACTTCACTTGTCCAATGTATCTGACTGCCACAGAGAACTATCTGTCCCGGCCAGGCGAGGATCCACTCTTCTCTCACTGCTGTGAAATACGCGATGACACTGTCCTGTGCAATATCTCGTAATGACGTGATCATCATTTCTTCTACCTGGCAAAGCCACTTCTCCACCATTCCTTTGGCGTCAGCTGGATAGATCTTGCCGCTCATCGGAACATACTCATCTTCATCCGACAGCATTCCTATGATCTCCTCTTCCTTGGTGAATTTAAGTTTGCTAATGCCTTCGAAGCATTTCTTCAGGTGGGGCTGCACTCTCTGAGGATCTTTTGTCTCGGACAGAATTTCCAGTAATTCGTCATTGGAGAGAAAGAAAAATCGGGGAAAGAACAGACGTTTTTTCTCAAGATAATCGTTCAAACCTTTCTGGATTTCATCGAGAAGTGAGTTACAGAGTCGAAATTGATCAAGCATCTTTGGAATGCCTGTGGCAATAGTGACCTTTTTGTCTTGAGCGACTGATGTCATCATTCCCCGCCACATCTTATCGACTTTTCTGAAGTTATTGGCTTCCGTTGGCATCTGTCTCATGATGTCTTCACTACTGAAAATCGGTTCTAAGTACATCCAGGTGGCTTGGCACGTCAGCCACTGATCGATTATATCCTGCATGGTAATCAGCTTATTCTCCCAGCTCTCCATCTCATGTTCAAAAGCCTTTACGAAAGGTGAGCCTCTCATAGTTTGAGCCTTAAGGATGTGATCATCGAGGAGCATTTGAATGTCGTCAACCGCCGACAGAATCTGCACCCCGGTCTCTCGATATGGTGTCAAGTCGAAGTAGATCTGCTCCCACTCGCCCTTCATCTTCTCTAGATTTTTCTCCAATGTATGCTCCTTCGTAGCAGCAGAAGAGATCTCCTCGAGCTTAGATATATGGACGGGCAACCCGTGCTCAATCATCTGGGAGAGGCTGCTCTGATCAGTCGCTACAATCGTCTCGCCCACAACTTTGCTGATTTGCTCCCAGTGGCGGGCCTGCAGTCCTGGATTGCAGATCGTCTGAAGAACTGGAATGAACTGCTTGAACTTCTCAACCTTTCCTCGTATCATTTCCGCGATTCTCCTAGCCCCGGGAATGTCAGTTAGTGCTCTTCCTAGTTTGTACAATGTCCTCCAGGCGTTATCAGTCTCCTCTCTCACTTCATCTGCGTCCAAACCGGGAAATGGTCCGTAATACCACTTCTCATAGTTCCGATGGAAGTGGAGAACTGTGTGCCAGAGTTTGTCGAAAGTCTCCACTGTTGATGTCATTCCAGGAAGAGGCAAGTAGGGACTGAGCTCCATGTCCAGTAGACCTTCTTCTTCGTTGATCTGTTCAGCCTCCTTTCTCATCTCGGCCATCGTAGCCGAAAGCTGTTCAATCTCCTCGGTCGCTTGCTCCATCTCTTCAACTGTCAACACTGGCGGATCTTTTTTCTTGAATTGATCAATTGCCAGCTGCATTCGGCTTATCTTCTGCTCGAAATTATCTCGTCTTGTTCTTAGAACACCTTCAACGAATTCTTTCCGCATGTTCAGTCTTGTCGTTGCCAATTCCATCACCGTTTCCATCTCCTTTGGCCACGTTAGGGTACGTGTGTTCAACATTATGTCTTCATCGCTCGGCGGCTGATAGTCGAACAAGAAGAGGATCAATTCTGCACATCTTGCTAGTTTACTTCGTAGACTGAACATCGTATTGTCACGACTGTCCACCAGAAAGTTGAAGAGATCAACGACTTCTTGAGTTGTCTCTGGCATTCCCGATATCTTATCTGCGATCTCATCGAACACATGACACAATTCACGATTATTCGAGCGTAATTCCTCGAGGAAAAAGTCACAAATCGATGTTCGAAGATTGTGTAAGATCGTTCTCATCGAGTTGTTGACGATTGAACAGTCAATTTCAATCATGTTTAGGGGGATTTTCGTTCGGAAGAGGCAGATTTCTTTGCTGAGAATGTCGTAGCCGTCGATTCTGTTGCCGAATTCACGGAGGAAGGGGATTGGATCGATCTGGAAGTAGTCATCAAGGTTTTTCGTTGCTCCACCATCCAGAATGTAGGTTAAGTCGTTGTAGTGCTTCAGGTAGTCTTCAGGGCCCTTTTGGTTTGATTTTATGACGTCCAGGGCTTCGTTGATGATTCTGGAGACTGATGACTCTGATCTTGAGACTGGAAACATGTAACCGGTGTTTTTGAACTCGGGGAATATGATGGTTTCGATCTTTGGAACTCTTAAACCCACTTGGAGAATTTTATTGAAGCATCGGGAGATGGTTTCGTGGAGTTCATTGATGCTGGGATTGAGGCGGAGTTCAGTGGTACCCAGAATTGGTTCCACGGAAATTGTTATGAATGGCGGCTGGATGAAGATTAAATCCTGGTAGTCGCCCTCGAAGGAGTTTCCGTCTTTGTATTGGATGAGAAAATCTTTGAATTCTTTTAGGGTCTCGAGGAGAATGATACGGAGCTGACGGGAGAGGAGGGTGTTCACTGCGCGGAAGTACTTTTCTATGTGAGAGGTGGGGGTTGTCGGTTTATTCTCGAAGAGGAAGCACCAGGCGTGCTTCTTTTCGAGGAAGAGCTCTGCTACATCGGCCAACCATTGATGCTCCAGCTTGTCGATGGCAAGCGAACAGAGAGACTCTACAGTTGGCTCTAGGGCGGGGGCGGGGACTGGAAGGACCCCCAGGTCTTGCACGTGTATTATTCGCATGGAGCTATATCTGAAAGGGTTATTACGAAATATTTGAGTAGCTTCCTAGCAGGGAATGGAGGCCACAATTGAAAGTAATACTTAATTGAATATTTTCTATTTTAAAAAATCACCTCGAAAACCACAGGTCTCGTATCTCCCTGAGAATCTCGTTACTAATAAACAAATTATGATCATTGTAATGGGTAGCGATGATGATAGATTGATGCCATGGCACAGGGGCTCGAACGTGAAGCACTGGAAATTCCGCTGGAATGATCTTCACCTCTAGACGCTCCTGCTCATTTTTATCAAGTAAAATGTAATCGACAATAGCGATTCTAATACTCATTTTATAATCCTCAATAATCTCCTCTTCCAACTCCTTCAAAAGTTCATGGAAACTGCGGTGAAAAAAAAATTCATTCGCTAGAAACATCCATGAACTTTCCACTGGAATTCGATTAAGAATTTGTTCGTTTCTTAATTTTACTGAACATGATGTGACATACCCATTTGATTGGAGCAAGCAATCTTAAAAAATAAGTTCTATCCCGAGATTATTTATCTATTCTTTTTATTAAGAATGTTGCGTTAGAAATAGTTTATAAGAATAGTTATTAGAATTCGAAAATTTAGTTCAGGGAATATTGTATAAAATTTGTCAGTAGAAAAGTCCAAAAAAAATTCAATTTCTCCATGTAAAGAATACGATACCTACTCTCTTCTTCTTCTCAATTTTCCCTGTATTCGTGCCTTCGCCATTTCGATGTGGGAGTGATCGTAGGGCTCCAAGTGATGATCTCGAATACCTGAATTGCACAAAAATCCAATTTTCTCGATATCCTCAGGTCTCACATTTTTAATCCTCTCGATTTCCTCAGAGGCCAACAACTCCGCAAGCTGTGACTCCACAGATCTTGGTAAATCAGCCTGACGTTTTTTCAACTCTTCTATCTCCAAAGTTTTACTTTCACTCTCCGCTTTTCTTCTTTTCATAATTTTCATCTTAGACTCCCGAATTTTTCGGTTCCTCTTTTCAGCTTTTCTCTTTAGCCAGGTGCCATCGGCGAGATCAACGAGACTAATGACATTTTCAGGCATTGACTTCAACAATTTCGTCTTCTCTTCATTTTTACGTTGCACTTCTTCCTTGTAATCACGAACGAGGGCAATCGGTGGATACTGAAGTTCTCCATCCTCCCCCAGGAAATCGTGCCTCTGAGGCTGAACTTTACGACGTCTCTTCAAGGTCTGGAGTCGAAATTTCAAGGCAGAAGGAGTGTAGAAACTCGCGATACTCTCGGAAGGCTTCACATATTTGAAGAAATGCTTGAAGGGAACGGTCTTAGTCCAGGAACGATCTTGAATCAGTGGTTGAGTTATTTGATATTTCAGAGCTTCTGGAATATAGGGATTTGGCTCAGAGTCAACTATCGGTATCCAGGGCACGGATGGCTTGCACTTTCTTCCTTTTAATGGCATCTTGCAGTGAAGTTCATGGCTTGATGATACGATTGTAACTTCACATCAATTCCAGGCTGGTATTCCCGCGAGTTTTTTTTATTGCTTGCAGGTGTTGAGGCATTTTGCAAGGAATATCGACATTGACCTCGCAGAACGACTGCGTGGCGAATGTTTTGTGGTCATAGCAACAGGAGCGTCCTATGGTGATGTTGACATTTCAGTGAAGCAGTGAAACAAGATTAATCAACGCGTAAGAAAATTTATTTAAAAAAGTCGAGTGAATGCGTTTAAAAATTTTATATGATTCTTCCCTGGATACTTCGGCTTTGACTGGTTCGTTATTAATTGAAGAGTATTGCGAATATTGCAAATTATTGAATCATTGGTGTTTATTTGACTAAAAATGATGTCTGGAAAAACTGACGAATTGTATGTTATGTATGTAAGAAATTGACATAAAGGACAGTAATTGACTAGAGAAATGGCGAAAAAGTGAATGATCTACAATTATCGGATAATTTAAAAAAATTAAAATAATTTGGTTTGTCTAAAAACCATAAAAATCATTTTATTACGTCTTATTCAACCCTGTTAATTTCCTTCAATAATACAATAATACTTTGGCATGCATAAATGGGAAACTTGTGATCCAAATATAGCATAGAGTGAGCAATTGATTTTTAGCTAATCGATATCCCATAGTAATTCTCATGCATCATTTCAATATTCATTATCAAAGGTCACGTAATTCTTCGAACAACTCGGCGAGGATGTGCCGAAGTTTGTGTAGTCACGTTTGTCAATTGAGACCTTTTGGTTCAGGCAGGCGGACTGCCGAGGAGCCACGACACTTCGACGATTTTCATTCTCTACCCTTCTTTTCAACCACTCTGAAAATTAAATTTATGATCGTTGAATAAAATCTTACGTGGAAGAATGTGAAATTTCTTCCGGTCTCACCTTCATCCGCTACTTTTGAGAATTCGTTTAGCAAAAAGTCTTTATCTCTTGATTGTAACACCAACATTTCTCTGAGTATCTGCACCATCTCTTTGCTGGCTTGAGCTTTAGCACGCAAACAATATACTGTCATGCTGAAAAATAATAATTTAAGGATTAACAATATTACATCTCGAAGAATTTACTAGACAGACGCGACACTTTCTTTGAAAAATTTCATTAATTTTTTTCGTGCAACTCTATAGGAAGTTTGTTAAGTAATTAATTTACTCCCCCCATAACAATTTACACTTGAATATCAACCTCATAGCAATTAGGATGGCAGCTCCCACCCCAGGTCTCGCAAAATTCGATATGAAAGTCCACAATTTGCTGTTCCTCCCGAGATTAAGAACTTTTTCGATGATAGCATGCCACGTATAATCATAATCTCTGAAAGGTCCGCAACTGCTGCTCTCGACACTGGTGATAATCCATCCAAGGGCTGTAAGTGCGCCAGTCATTCCCAAAAAAGCCAGTGCCAAGAATAAAGTGTGGGTCTGAGCAGCTCTCCAAGAGGTCGATGGTGGCTCGCAATGTCTCATAAGACCAAACTTCTTTATATAGAACGTCAAAATCATCTTTAAAACCATCACCAATGACAATGGTGGACTGAAGTAGAAGGCAACCCAGAATAATATCTGATTGTAGATGAGGTTGAGTGTGTTCAAGGCAATATCAAATTTTGGGGCAAAGATATTACTCCAAAATGTGAATAATCTGTATCTGAGGAACTCCATGACAAAACTCCCGAGAGTAAAGACTAAAAAATCGAAGATTATTAGACGATAGATCTCTTGTGCGAGTTCAGTCTGCCAGCAGTAGTACATGCTTCGAGTCAACCAATATACCAGCAACGTTCCTATGATGACTACCGTCATTATGTAGGTTCTTATCATGTTGACGAAGAGGGATTTGCGTTTTGAACTGTAGCATTCTAATTTTACCTGCAATGGGGAATATCCTAGGCGAATTAATTAGAAAAATATCGACTTCAATAATCTCTCTCATACTGAGAAGGTTAACTCGTATTATCTGCTATGCAGCCAATGCTTGGCTTCTTATTTTTCTTTATCCATTTTTTTCAAGATTAAGGGCCGGATATGATAATTTATCACCACGAAATCTCCGTCACTCTTTACACGTGAAATACTAATCAAATGGAGCGCAAACATAATTTCCGACTCGCAGAAATCGTGCACGTCGTGGACGTCGGAAACGAGGTTTGCTTATGATTTGATCATTATTATTCTTGTAATTAGTCACGGGGATGTCGAGGTTACGAACGAGTTTGGCTTATTGGCTTAATTCAATTTATTCGATAACATTATTGAATATTGATGATTGAATTGAACTCACCAATTGCGAGATAATCACAGGAAAAATATTCATTATTCCAGTAATCACTAGAGGTACTATTAGCAGTGATGACGAATTATTGCTATGGGGTTTATGAATCAGAAGGAGGTAGTGAAGGAGACAGCTTGTGCCTACCATGGCACCCAGTACAACTGCGGTCATTAAGAACTGAATGGATAGAGCAGTCAGTCGTTTCAAGAAGTGTAAATTCTTCTCGGTAATAGTCTCTGCTAAAAGCTCCTTCAGCTCTCTGTAGATGGACTGGTGGCAACGATTTGCTGCTTTCACTGAAGCAATGCTGTAATCCCATCCGCAGAAAATTTTCGTCGCGTACAAATTGTGAATTCCACCGGAGGTTTCGATATAACATTTACGGTAGGATCGGGCGACTCTGCAAATTAATTTTCGAATTATTATTTGTAGGATGAAATGGATGAATTTTTTATTCAATGGAAGGATATCATCATCTGATGCCTGAACAAAAAAATCTTTAGAGATCGAGTTTAGAATAAGTTGTGTTGGAGTTTTTGAAAGTCCCAAGTCAACTCTTAAAATTGAGAAAATCTTGAATTTTATTTAAAAAATCTCAACTTGAAACATTCGAAAGACAAACAAGAATTTTAATAAAATTGAGAGCTGGTTCCGATTTGTTTTGTATCCAATATCTGACTAGAATAGAGAGAAATCAATTTATTGGAAAGATAATTAAGGTATTTAACAAAAGTACTTACTTCACTGAGAGGAGAATAAATGTAAAAACATAACAGAAAAGCATGGTTAAAATATAAGCCGATGGTATATTATACTGAAGTTCAGGTATTGCTTCGATTGTAAGATTTGTATAAAAACCATAGTAAAATATACTTTCTTCCATGAACCCCTAAAATAAGGTAAAATAGATATAAAATAATATTGAATAATCTAAATAAACAAAAAAAAGGTACATGATATTGTAATAAAAGTAATTACATTTCCAATGAAAATATCCCAGAAATTGAACGTTGAATCTCCATACGTAGCGAACAATGATTGAGGAAGAACAATGAAAAACATACTGGGGAAAAAAAAATTGCATTAGTTACATGAATTTAGAGTACTTGAATAGGCTAATAAAATGTTTCATAGAAAACTCGAATGGGTGTATGAGTTTCATTGAATGTTCCTGCCCCTCGCCACCAAAATTAATAAAAAATGTCAATAAAATTTTCTATTCTATAAAACTTATTCTATTGACATTTTTGCTCACCAGATTTTTCTGTGATTTTCGTAAAGAAATTTAAAAGCAGTTAATTATAAAGTGCGAAGCGTGGAGACCCGGTAAAAAATTTTCAACAAAAATCGAGCAGAATTATATAGCAAATTAGCTAGACTTTCCTACTAATTTTTTTTCGTGTACTCGGCAAGACCCCGACTTGAGCCTGGGAAAAACCTGCTTTCATACATGAAGTCATTCGATTAGAGCCTAAACGTGGAGTTAAAAAATGTCTAGAGTATTTCTGGCTTTACCTCAAAATACAATTGATTACATTCAATATCAGCAACCAACGGAGAAATTTGAAATACGTAGCAACTCCACTACCAAAATGTCCTTCGATCGATTTGATAGCTCCATACCACAGCTCAATCGTTGATGAGATTTCCCTAATCGCAATAAATAACTAAAAAATAAAGAACAAAATGGAAAAAATAACAAGACCAAATCTTTTCGGGTTTTTAAAAGCTGAAATTTAAAAAAATGCAATTGTTTCTTTAAAAAAAATGGTTGCAACATTAGAAACAAAAAACGAGTATTGAAAAAATCTAGATCTCTGAGTCTGATAAGGAAAGTAATAAATTATTCTATACATTTCGTTTAGTTCGCTGATTGAAAAAATATATGTCTCTTCAAGCTTAGGCTGCGAATAAGTTCCCTAACAGTCACGTCTATACTAAAAAGACGGTTTTGTTGGTTTTCCAAATAAACACAATTTACCTCTAATTTAAACAATGGAATCTAAAAATTTACAAATGTGTAGATGTCCTCAGTAAACCCCGGCAAGAATTACCTTCATAAAAAAAATACTCATAGTATACTTCATCCTCTTCCACCTGCTGAGGACCCTCCTGTCCCCTTTGAGATTGACTGACCGAGTCAATTTGGCTCTGATGGACCTCTTGACAGTGAGACACTGTGGCATGTCCCTCAGAGCGTCCAACCTCCTCATCTCCGACAGGGGATCATTCTGCATGAGATCCTCCTGCCTCTCGAGACGGCTGACAATGGTCTCAGCATTGTCCTCGATCTGAGATCTGCTGCCAGTCGGCGAAGGCGATATATTCTGAGGGCTCCCAAGCTTCAAAGTGACATTATTTGTCTTTCCCAGAACAGCTATTGCCCTGGATGGCAAATGCCGAGTGTGTTTTGACTGATAACGTTGCGCCGAGGCTCGTCGAGTTGTTGAACCGAACCTTTGAGTCACTTCACTCCCACTGCAGTAAGAAGAGCCCTCCGAGGCTGTCAAAAATGATCGATTGATGGAACAATCAGAATAATTGTGTTAAATATAAATTACCTTCCGATCTGATGCATATGTTCTCCTCCCAATTCTCCATCTCTCCGCAAAATGAGAATTGATTTGCTCTCGATGCACTTCAACTACTCATCAATTGGTGATAAGCATCTATCACGTTATCAGATAACAAACTCTAGTAAATGTGAAGCCCCTTTCAATCATCCTGGTTTGACAGCTGCGTCTTCACGTGGCAGAAAACTAACATATTATTAAGATTTATAGTCCTTTGCCAATGGTCGTGGAGAGATTATTGGAGATTCAGGTCGATATAGCAGGTTATGGTTACTCCCTTGTCGGTAAAAATGTTTTATAGATCAAAGATCTCAGTATTTTTTCACACTGAGTGCAATAAAATTCATTTTTTAACCGTAGAGTCATACTACTCGCCTTCAGCTTGAGGTAGGGACCTCACACGGGCCAAAAAAACTTTGTATTACCGATCATAAATTGGTGTTATTGCAAAATAATAGATGAAAAAAAAGAAAATAGAAGGGGTACTTCCCTGAAATATTTTAAATCAAATTTTACATTTTCAGTAAATATGTAGTGAAATGAATTTTCTCAATGAAAATATTGATCCCATCGTCAAATTCATTAAATTAATTAGTGCATTATCTCGGTAAGTCGAAGGCTCACCTTAATTACTTCCATAAGTCCTCCCCATGTAAAAAAGTCATGCATATTTTGGGCACATACAATTGTTCCTCAATTTTTATTAAAACTTATCACAGAAAATCGAGAAAAATTATATAATTTCAATACAATTTTGCATTGTTTCACATCGTTAGTTGCCTTGATTTCAACATTTATTCCTGTAAAAACTAGTTTATTACATAATTTTCGTACTCTAGTTTCTATTGCATCACTCAAGTGAATATGATTCCCATGATTAAGATTAGAAAAACTATGAAAAAGGAGAAGAAAATGCCGACTACAACTGTAAACTTGATTAGTACATTATCCGAAAAATGAATCTTCATCTTAATTGGTCAACGCAAAAAATCTTGAATCGTCGTGGAGACAATAGGGAACTTTCATACATATTTTTATTTTCATTTTTCAAACTGAAGGGTAGTATCCGAATGATTTGTCCTGTAAATAACTCCGAAATGTAGCTAATTAATATTTATTAACAATTGTTTATTAAATGATTAATTAGAAAAATGTGACGATCTGTAATCTCTAGGAGTCGTCAACAAGAAAATTGCCTTGAAAATACCACATTCTAAAAATGAATTGTCTCACTGATGTTTTTTTCAGTTATTAGGAAGTACTAAAAAATGTATGATACGAGTTCTCTATTGCCCTGTACCTGTACAACCTATGGGACCTCTAATTACAATTTACAGTACAAGAAAATCATGATTGGATAATTTCTCCTTTTCATTGAACTTTGTCCACGAATATTTATATTGCTCTCTATTTTTCGTTATCTTTTTTTTAGTGTAATTAAAAATTAAAGCGTAGCCATCAGTCAGTGCACCTCGCGCAACGTTTTCTTTTTTAATTCGTACAAAATGAAGGAGAAGGAGCAAATAGTACGAGGATACTTGAGAAATCCCTGTAATGCCTCGATTATTACGACGAAATGATTTTTATTCGGTTTTGTCTGCTGTTTTAGTTAGTTTTTTTTTTCCAAGTGTCACCAATATCTTACCATTGACAAGTAAGTACAATTGGACTTTAGTCTTTCACCACATACTGTAGTCTGAGTCTTCCTGATCGAATGTCATGAAGAAACCGACGAGTGTCGAGTAGACTACGACATTTCCCGCTAGAGTTAAATAACAGGCACCCTGTTTAATCTGAAATGTGACAAATTAAATGATTCAATTACTTGACAAATTTTTCAACTGTCTCCATTCACAGAGACACTTATTATCTAAATTACATACAAAATCTCTTAATTTAAGGACAGAGTGCAATAATTTATCACCTCGAAATCTCCGTCACTCATTACACGTGAAATAGTGATCAAATCGTAAGCAGATATCATTTCCAACTTGCAGAAATCCTGCGCGGAGGTCGGGGGGTATTAGGTTTGCTTATGATTTAAATAATCATTTATCTTGTAATTAGTCACGGAGATTTCGGAGGTTGCTTCATGGAAATGGCGACGGTAGGATAGCTTGGGCTGAATTAGGCATGTTTGTTTTCGTGTTTTTGGTGGTAAGAGAAGGAAAATAATGAATAAAAAGTGGACTAGAGGAGGGGAGTGAAGGTATTTGTCATTATGGAAAATTAATTTTACGACACAACAACGAAAACGATACGACAGAAGAGAATAATGAGGCAACTTGAAGAATAAGATTAGAATAAATGGCGGATCAAGAGGCAGAACGTGTTACAACGAGAAAAGGAAGCTAAGAGTAATCCAATTATCAGGGGGGAGATAAAATCAACAGAGAACAGAGGAAATCGACTGTTTTCATATGATAATGGCTGAAAAGTAGAAATACTTATCCCACCGAAAAATAAAAATCCAAAAAGGAACAATTGGGAGTACTGAGAGGCACGGATGTGTGAACAAGGTTGATTGAGGCAAGGGAAACTTGAGAAGGTTGTGAAGGGAAAAAACAAAAAGTAGCTAATTAAATCTTTACGGAATACTTAACGGACACCCAGGTGATAAAAAAGGAAATGGTGACTGTAGGCTCGTTTGGGCTGAACTAGCCAAGAGTATTCGTGATGTTGGTTACACAAGAGAGGAAATAATGAATAAAACATGAATTAGGAGAGGCAAGAGAGGATGTTTAGCAAGATTGAAATCAATTTTGATGCGAAAACAAGGAGACTTGGGCGATGGAGGAGAAAGACAACTTGAAGATGGAGGGTGGAATAAACGGCGAGACCCCGAGGTGGAAAATGTTACAATCACAATGGGCCGCGATGATAGGCTGGGACATTGAGGAGATGAGGAGGGGAAAGACTGGAAGAATTAGAGGGCACGTCCAAGGGACAAAAGCTAGTTCAGGAGACGTAAACACGGGGAGCTCCCCGTGGAGAAAAACAGGCGTGGAGAAACAGAGCTCAACAAGAATGGAAACACTATGGTCGGTAAAGAAGAACATTGTCTACATTGGAGGAAGACAGGCCGAGAGGAGTGGCAAGATTACGAAAGGAACTGGACCAGTGAATATACGGGGCACCGGAGACGGATTTTTCCAGCATGATGAGAACATACTGACATTCGCGAAAAATTCCTTAATTGCTGGTGGGTGATCTGAAAAATATTTCAAAACGGTATAAATGCTCGCGTTGGTTTCTAGCGAGATCTGTTGATCTATTTTAGGTGTTAAGCTACAATGTTATGTTGAATATTTTTAACAAAAGTATACGATGAAAGATTTGGGCGTTTTGTTTTGATAAGGCTGGTGTGGATGTTAAATGAAGAAAAACCATTTGTAACATCAAAGGAAATAAATTCTATTCTATTCTATTCTAGTCACGGGGATTTCAAGGTTACCAACTATTACACCCAGGCCTTGAAGACTGTCTTAATGAAGTATAGAAAAAAAATATACTGTTTGAAATATTTTAACGAAATCTTTTGTAAAAATCAAAAAGAATGAGTTGTATTTAATTTTGAGGCCATATTTGTACTGAAATTCCGACCTTTTAGACTCTCCAACCGAGCACTTCGCGATACCTTAAAATTTATTATTTTCTACTTTTAAAGTACTTAATTTGTTTCATAATTTTATAATTGAATCATTTAATTATTGATTTTGACAATTAAATTTGCGTTTTGATGAAAAATAGTTAAACAAATCACCTATTTGTGGCTTCGATAACCAAGGAAGGAATCGAATATTTTGAGAACTGAATCAATCCCTTACCGTTCCTTCACCAGCTGGAGCTCGTGCTAATACGATAGGAAGAGCAAACGACGACACAACAATACCCATTGTTATGAATATGGCCAACTCCAAACACGGATTACTGTTGCCGGACAAGTCCTCAGTGTATCTCCGTGCTATCAGGGTTGGAATTGGCGCCAGTACATAAAATAGAATGACGAATAATGGCCACCACGATCTGCAAAGAAATTATTCACTTTTAACTTTGAGAAAAATTTATTTTATTTGGCGATGCTGCGGTTCATTGGTCATACATAGAGAAAAATATATATTTTGGCCAGTCATTTACTTAATTCACCTTATTTATCTTTTCAAAAGATATTCTTCTAAACGAGTACCGCTCAGGCGATTAATTGAGTTTCAATTATGACAATCGTATTGCTCGAGAGAATAGTCAGACTTGTCATGACTTTCAATGCATCGTTTCAATTATTACTAAAATTAAAAAGATAGAAAACCACATAATAATCCGCTAGAGAACAATAATTGCCATAATTGAAACCCAATGGGAGTCACCTGAAAATGAAACTCGTCCAAAGAAATGGGATCTCAAAAAATCAAATACTTTTCTCAAATAAATTAATATTTGGGAAAAATATTGTTTTCTCTCTGCATCTCGGTTTACCATTTTTTCTATTCCATGAAATGCAAATTGAGATGTAACGTTTAATGAAATCCACCTGCTGTATTTGTTGTAGTAGTATAACTTAATTATTTTTGCGCTGACTTAGTGGTTGAGCTACATATGGTCTGCAGAAATTCGAGGCTTACTATATCAGTTATATCTTCAGAATATCTGATGTTACTGAGTAAAATACTTGGGGTTTAATATGAAAAATGTACGTATCGGCTGGACCGATTTGTTGGTTTTTTCGTTTCTTCGTTGAATTTTTCCCAACCTCCAATGCATTTTGCATCTTCGGCAAACCGTCAACTCTCATCGCAAAAACTGTAGATTAATTTGCCATCGAGAAAATATTCCATGAAATATTTTGAAATGCTTGCAATTTTTTTGCTCTGAAGACGTTCAAAGAAAAGGGCAGATAATTGTTACACTTACGCATATGTAGGAAGTGCGCATCCCAGCATGACAAATGTCATTCCTATGGAACCAGCAAATGCCAGTGCAACCAATCTGCAACAAAACCCCAAAAAACTAGATCAAGCGACGATAATAAACCCCAATTCAACCAATGCAAATTAATATAATAATATAATAAATATTATTAGTTATTTGATTACAATTTCAAAAGCAACGTTGTTTACATTGTAAAATAGGCAAAGGTATCGAGGATTAAAAAAATATCCACAGACCCTGGACTCATCCCGATTTGGCTGAATCATTGCTCAAGTTAATCAAATGATCTTGTTGAAATAAAATAAATGTACTCACACTGTAGTTGTCCAATTGATGCACCAGCAAAACAGACCATGAAAAATAAAAAAAGGAAACATTCTGTTAATTGAATCATCGACACCTGAACACTTTTGTAATGAAGTTGGGTACTAATAATGAATAAAATATGTCCTAGAAACAATAATCAACAATTATATAATTGTCCACTCATTCGATGAGCCACAAAAGCTCTGGAATCACTCATAATTGGATATTTTGCAGCTCCTCATTATTGCTAACGGAGCAATGGTCTTCGACAACAAAAAAAGAATCGAACACTCCGAATAAAAAGGAGAGTTACTCAGTTAGAAACGGTAAATACATGGGACTCGACAATTGTATCAAACAAAATCTCAAGGTATGATTAAACAATGAAAAGTGTATGTGAACACTCAGGTTATGTTGTCATGATTTTTTAATTGTTCTCACTGCTTTATTAATTGCCCACGTAATTCTCGATAATCTTTCCAAAAATGGAGAATTGCACAGTGCAGTTTCATTGATGTGTATATTATTTTTGTAATTGCTCTCGTTAAGTGAAAAGTAATTGTACCGAATAACCTTTAATCCCGGCCATTGCAGAGGAGTCTGACAATAGACGTTGAAAATTGACTCATCGACAGAGTCACGGAAAAGTGGCGTATATACGTAAACTCAAAAACAGCCTCCAGGAAGCATTGTTTCTGAAGTTGACACCGAGGAAGATAAAAAAATTGTGGGTGTATTTGTATGGAGCGACGACGGAAGAGGAGACGTTTCAAGCCTTCGGATACCAAAAAAATTACAAGAAAAATAATCAGCTGCTAGCTTTAGGTAGCTAGAAAAAATTGAATCCATTAATTGTTTGGTTAAAAAAATAGTAATATTAATATCACATTTCTAATTGAACAATTAAAAATTTAAAAATGTATCCGAGTTTCTCATTACAAATACTGAAAAATAAATCAGTCGTAAATTGGTGAACTAGAATAATTGTATTTCGGCTTGAATCGATTTGCAGTTGTGGAGTAACGATTTGTGCAGAAATAATTTGTTTGGAGAAAAATAACATAACAAATTGTTTTTTAAATCTGTCGCCTGACATGAAAACTCGTCGGGGTGTCGTCATCGCTAGATCGGCGACATGACAACACTGCCTTATGCCATAACTATTTAGAAGTCCGCCCTCAGCTTGTGACGTTGGGGCCTCCCAGAACAGCTCTAGTAAACTGTGCATGTTGATCGTGAATCCCATTGAGACTCAACTTTCATAGATTTGTACATTTTAAAGCCACCAGTAATAGTCATGGGTGATCAGAAGAGGTAAGCCACTTGCTAATTATTGTATTTGATCGTTATCTTTATCGTACCTGCAATGATTTTCATAATTTTGGACTGTGAGAGTCCCCCGGCGAATGTGATTCGTGCACGTAGGACGTTTTCAATACTACATAGGCGCTCTACCCCCTCAATTCTACCTTGTCATCATGTCGACTCTGAGGATTTTCCACATAAAGTATCATAAAAAGATGATTCACACATAAAAAATGGACCTAAACGGCTGGGAAAAAAGATGGATTTTTTAAATAAATACTGGAAATTGTTGCCGAGGCAACCGATCGTCTTATTAAATTTGGGGTCAGTCATCGTTTCATTGGGAGTACCGATCATGGCCGTTTGTGCCTCCTCAGCGTTACTAAACCATGACAAAGGAATTTTGCACAGCTGATGACATATAAATAATAAAATATCAAATATCGAGAATTAATCCTTCACTGTCATTATTATTTTTTTCTACTTTATTTTTGAGCAATATCTTTATGAGGGGCTGCAATATCTCGACTTTTTCCGGAGATTTTTTGATATTTTTAGGGATGGAACACAAACAAATGGAAAAGATAATCAGAAATCAGGATATTTCATTGGATTCTAGGAATTATTCGTTGTTTTATCTTGTGAACTGGTGGTTATCGAGTTTCACAAGAGAAAGTATTTCATTTATTGGAAAATTCTACACTTCATATTGAGTTGACTCAATTTTTGCTAATTGTTGTTGTGACTTTTGTTATGCTCTTCAACGAGAACTTTCATAGGAAAATGTAAATGGGAAGTTAATCAGCAGAAACGTAATCTAACTTTTCTTTCGTAATCACTCCGCAAAGAGATGATTCAAGGCGATGGGGCAGAATGTGCAAGTGTCATGAAGTTTCTCCATTTTTATGAAATGGTTGTTCAATTATGGATTGCTGAGAAAAAATGATAAAGAAATAGGACATCCGCTGAAACTAACGAAATTCTTCATCAAAAAAAATTTATCAATTTTCTTGCAGATCAATGAGCGGATTACCGAGACAGTTTCAAGAAATGCGAATGTCATACGAATTTATGTTCTCTCAATTGTTTACACGAATGATGCAATTTTAACTTTACATGCGAAACTTGTGGATTTTGGCTAAAACACTTATGAATAAGATGCTTCTAGTGAATCAGAAAAAACTAAGATAATCACAAATAAATTTATCTGCTTACCCCGAAATCATGATTTCATCTCACAAACTAATGATTGTATTGAAGGTTTACAAGAAAAACCTGTTTTCAACAAATTTATATCTCAAATGAATCATTGAGAAATAAAACAATATCTGGAGATCTCGTCTGGAGTTGACAAAATCTTCTACGAAGAACTAAACCTTCCGATCACTGTAATTTTCAAAGGCCTTTAATTTTTTTGTAGCTCTAGAATTGACTTAAGTAAAAATTCATCAACTCAATTGATCAATGGGATTTCATAAATTTTCAGTGGGGATTTGGCAACAGCAATCCTTCGTAAAAAGGACAAACCCAATAGGCTCCTCGTGGAGGAGGCTGTTAACGATGACAACTCAGTGGTTGCCCTGTCACAGGCCAAGATGGACGAGCTGCAGCTTTTCCGTGGCGACACAGTCCTCCTCAAGGGAAAGAGGCGCAAAGAGACCGTCTGCATCGTACTATCTGATGAGACATGCCCAAACGAAAAAATCCGAATGAACAGAGTTGTCAGAAACAATCTGCGCGTACGTTTGAGTGACGTTGTTTCCGTTCAGGCTTGTCCCGATGTCAAGTATGGCAAGCGCATTCATGTATTGCCCATGGATGACACAGTTGAGGGTCTCACTGGTAATCTCTTCGAGGTTTACTTGAAGCCCTACTTCCTGGAGGCTTATCGTCCCATTCACAAGGACGATAACTTCATTGTCCGAGGAGGTATGCGAGCTGTCGAGTTCAAAGTTGTGCAGACTGATCCTGGCCCTTACTGCATAGTCGCACCTGATACTGTCATTCACTGCGAAGGAGATCCTATCAAACGAGAGGTGAGATTACGTATGAATAAAATTTTTTAAAGATAACGTTCTCCCCGGACTTTCAGCCAATCGAATTGTTACTCTGACCAGTATTTTAATAGCAACTGCACGATTTTCATGTTATAGTTTTTATGATCGTCTGTTACTGCTATAAATGACCAATTTCTGACGGACAATTCTATATAATTCTCTATTTTTATGAGAACATTGCACAATATTCCTGTTGTTACTCCTATTTTTCTGTAAAAAAGGTAGCATAAAATTGTTAAATACTTATAATGAAATAAGATAGAATTTATTATCCGTCGTTGGATTCTCCGAAAAGTACTTTATTTGGAACTTTTCGTTAAAGACCCCTCCGATGTACTAAAACAGTAATAAAATCCTTTAACTTTTAACTAAAGCCAACCAAATGAAGAGAAATTCGCTAAATTGTAATGAATTGTCCACTGGTGTAATGGAATAATCGAAATGCACTGTAAGCAGTAGAAAGTGATAGAAAAATCCTCCCACCAATTGATCTTTACTTTACCAATTCCCGCAGGAGGAAGAGGAAGCCCTAAATGCAGTGGGTTACGACGACATCGGAGGTGTCCGTAAGCAGCTCGCCCAGATAAAGGAGATGGTAGAACTTCCCCTGCGTCACCCATCCCTCTTCAAAGCAATCGGAGTGAAGCCACCGCGTGGTATTCTTTTGTATGGACCCCCGGGAACTGGAAAGACTTTAATCGCCCGTGCTGTTGCCAATGAGACCGGTGCCTTCTTCTTCCTCATAAATGGTCCCGAAATTATGTCCAAGCTGGCTGGTGAGTCAGAGTCAAATCTTCGAAAGGCCTTCGAAGAGGCTGAGAAGAACTCTCCAGCTATAATTTTCATCGATGAGCTCGACGCAATCGCTCCAAAACGTGAGAAGACCCATGGTGAAGTTGAGAGGCGCATTGTGTCCCAATTGCTGACCCTCATGGACGGAATGAAGCAGAGCTCTCACGTTATTGTCATGGCAGCCACCAACCGACCGAATAGCATCGATGGAGCGCTTCGTAGATTTGGTCGTTTCGACAGAGAAATTGACATTGGAATTCCAGATGCAACTGGCCGCCTGGAAATTCTCCGTATTCACACCAAGAACATGAAACTCGCTGAAGATGTTGAATTGGAGCAAATAGCTGCTGAGAGTCACGGACATGTGGGCGCCGATTTGGCTTCTCTGTGCTCGGAAGCTGCACTCCAACAGATTCGTGAGAAGATGGATCTCATTGATCTTGAGGACGATCAGATTGACGCAGAAGTCCTGGCATCGCTCGCTGTCACCATGGACAACTTCAAGTATGCCATGGCCAAGAGTAGCCCCAGTGCATTGCGTGAGACCATTGTTGAAGTGCCAACTGTGTCATGGGAAGATGTTGGTGGACTGCAGAATGTCAAGAAGGAGTTGCAAGAGCTGGTACAATATCCCGTTGAGCATCCTGACAAGTTCCTTAAGTTTGGAATGCAACCGTCCAGGGGTGTTCTTTTCTATGGACCTCCTGGTTGCGGTAAGACACTGCTTGCCAAAGCCATTGCTAACGAGTGCCAGGCGAATTTCATCTCGGTGAAGGGGCCTGAGTTGTTGACCATGTGGTTCGGAGAGTCCGAGGCCAATGTCAGGGATGTCTTTGATAAGGCAAGATCAGCTGCTCCTTGTGTTCTATTCTTCGATGAATTGGACTCAATTGCAAAATCACGCGGTGGATCAGTAGGGGATGGTGGTGGTTCAGCTGATCGTGTTATCAATCAAATTCTCACTGAGATGGATGGTATGGGAGCTAAGAAAAACGTATTTATTATTGGTGCAACGAATCGTCCAGATATCATCGATCCCGCGATTCTACGACCAGGTCGTCTCGATCAGCTCATATATATTCCACTGCCCGATGAAAAATCACGTGAAGCTATTTTCAAGGCTAACCTACGAAAATCACCAGTAGCTAAAGACGTTGATCTAACGTACATAGCTAAAGTGACCCATGGATTTTCGGGGGCTGATTTGACTGAGATCTGTCAACGTGCCTGTAAATTAGCCATTAGACAGTGCATTGAGACTGAGATTCGTAGGGAAAAAGAGCGCATGAATAATCCATCCGTCTCCATGGATACTGATGATGATGATCCCGTTCCTGAAATTACAAGGGCTCACTTCGAGGAAGCTATGAGGTTCGCTCGTCGTTCGGTCTCTGACAATGACATCAGGAAGTATGAAATGTTTGCCCAGACGCTACAGCAGTCGCGAGGTTTCGGTACCAACTTCAGGTGATTATTCGAGCAATGTTTGTACTGTTCAATCACGCCTGCCAATTCATTTGAGAATTTCATTCCTCAGATTATGTAGTTTTTAGATGATAGTTTTTCGATTCCATTGTTATAGAGTTTTGTTCTTCCACTTGGGGAAAATGCTATTAAATAGTTTTTATTATAATTAGATAACTGAAATTAATTAACGGATTGGCATTGTTTGAAATTAATGTTTGCCAAAGACAGGCAACAATTCTACGAGACATTTTATTGATAACCATTTTTAAATGTTTCAGATTCCCCCAAAATGCTGGTGGAGGTCCACAAGATTCAACACAAGGTGATCAAGCCTTCCAAGACGATGGTGACGATGATCTCTATAGTTAAGTCTTCATAACTGTAATGTTCATTGCAGTGAAACGCACCACAAAAGGGCCTGTCTAATTTTCTCATTATTTACCTCCCTTGTTTTTCATGTGAATGTTTTTATCCCCGTCACGATATCCAAGGCTATGATTATTCATAAATAAATACAAAATATGAGGTGAAAAGTGAGAATTGATTGTACTCTCTTTCATAATTAATTCAAACCAAGAATCAACTTGATTTATCACTTTTAATCTCAGAGATCTTAAACATAATCTGGGCCCAGACCACTCATTAAGTAATTAAACAAAATGTGAATGAAATGAATAAGTAACAATTTAATAAAACCATTTGAGGTAAATGAAATAAAAACAATATTAGTTTATCGTGTTTTTATATGGAATTTATGATTGAGTGAATTTATCCTGTTATGTGGGGGGCATTACGAGTATTTGAAAATTTTTATACACCCCTGAAACCTCATCTCGCATTCCATTACGATGAAATAATCAGAATAATTCGAACATTTCTATCCCAGATTATTTCATGATAGACCCTTTTGTTCTGTCGTCACGCTGTCAAATTTTTTTCACGAAAAAATCGTCACAAGCAAGTTTGGAAAAACACTGTCGATAATTCAGGTGTGGAGGTATTAAAGCGTAACATAGGAGATTATTTCTTCATTTTTTGTTGAATCTGAAATGATCTCAATGAAAAAATGATTCCGGAGGAAAAACATCAAATGACATTGCTCTTGCATAGTGGCGGTTTTCTTCACCCACAGAAAACTTTTAATATTTTTTCATGGAGTGTCGTGATCTTGAGATTACTACAGAATCAACAAATATGAAAAAATCGCTCATTACGTTTTACTCTTCATTACATAATTCATACTGCGTTAAGGATAAAATAATAACAGATAAATAAATGGAAATGAATAAAAAATGAAAGCTGATTTGTTGATTCATTTCGTGAATTACCTTTTGATTGTGTTGATGTTTTTGG
Source organism: Psyttalia concolor (assembly GCA_030522845.1). Lineage (NCBI taxonomy): Eukaryota > Metazoa > Arthropoda > Insecta > Hymenoptera > Braconidae > Psyttalia > Psyttalia concolor. The sequence goes on from JAPYZM010000280.1 coordinate 54,631, forward strand.
AAGAGTCGTGAAAAGCCTAGAAAATTGAATAAATTACTCTAAATTTAGTAAAAGAATTTTCTATGAATTACATGGTTATCAAACCCTCAAGCTCACTTCTTAATTGATGCAATGATTCAAAACCTAAATAATTCCCTGATGTTTAATTTACTAATAATGAAAAAGGTCTCAAATAATTTTACAATTATTCCAATATCGGCCTGGCAATCTTAAAAAAAATAGAAAAATTGATCGGGAATGGGGAGATGACAAAGATCCACAAAAAAAAAAAAACAAACACATAATCACGTATATTCACGTATATTCATTGGATTTGTCTATAATATATGCAGTTAACGACAATGCACAAGCATTCGTAATATTATTTACATTGGGTTATTTACGCATTAATTATCATTTAATTACTCATCGACATAATTTTTTTTGTCCTTTTTGTCTCTTTTTATTTTCTCATTTTTATAAAAGTAAAACTATGTCGTTTTATTTACTTTTTCATTCTCTAAACAAAGACGCGTTAGTATAAAACTCTCGAAAGGACACATATTGTGGATCTATTGACTGTGGCCACGGCTATAAAGCCACTTTGTCCATATCCATCACACTTTTCACCTATTTTTTTTGTCGCCATAAAGTGTCACAGTATCATTTCAAAATTTATATCTTTTTTTATTATAAATTCATTCTTGAGTGCGTCATCATATGTAAAACATGCACAATCATTTATAGAAAAGAGAAACTATTTATTTCTACAAATGAAAGCCCATTGCACTCGATTAATTTATCAAATTTATGACACTTGAAATGATATTAGAAAAAAGCGCGTCGTTGTTGCTAGTTATCATCAAATACTCGTGGATCTGCGAACAAATTGGCACCGATCGTGACACCACGTCTTCATTAATGATAATTCATCTAAGTATTTTTTATATTAAATAGACAACAAACGTCTGAGTTGATTCTCTTATCGATTTTTTTGCCATTTGTGTATTTTATTGTTTTTTTTTTGCTTTTCCTTCGGCACGTAGTGTATCCCCTCATTAGGCGCGACTTTAATTATACGTTAAAAAACGCCGTCAAAAGAACCAGTTGAAAGGGGAGTAACTACTCCGAATAATATTAATCGCTCTGTTCACTCTTTCGTTTCATGATTTTTTTTAGTAATTTACTTTTTCCTTTTTTCGACAGACTTTACTCCTCCCGACTCTCGGTCAATCGGTTCGATTCAAGTCTTTCCATTAAATTTTCACTCTTTTTTTTTTCGTTTTGCTTTTGATATGTTTCGAAATAGTATCGAAGGTTTAGTTTCTTCAATCCGTCCTCTGCGTTACTGGTGGAAATTCAGTGTCATCGTCCAGTCGGAAGGTCCCGCCTCCCTTCGGTGGACTCTCCGTAGCTGCTATCATCTCGTGGTACTTCTCCGACTCTAGAAGCCATTGTCATGATTAATAACAGGACTCATTGGAGCAATGAGTAATTAAGTTTTTTATTTACAACATTTCTAACCAAAGAAGATCAATGTGAGTATGATTCGGGGGTAATTGATGACCATTGCTATTGTCGCCGAATGGCTCTCCAGCAATTATGACGTCGATTATTATTTGCCATGTCAGATGATTCTCATAATGGGAATGGGGCAGAACGGATTGCGGAGTGGGTAGAGAGGATTAGGTTGAGTGGACATCAACGTGAGTTAGTGGAATATATTTGAATCTGGGGAAATTACGAATTGCGAATATTTGATTTCTTGTGAATTTTCTTAGTTGACTTTCAGTTACTATAGAATGAAATTATCTTTTTTATGGATTTTAGATTCCGAGATATTTTTTCCTAGCGAATTTGGGAGCAGTTACATCTGCAAATATTTTGGTGCACAAAAAAATTATCGAATATAAAAATTAGTATTTCCAATAGGAGATCAAGGTTTTTAACTTCTGAGGATTTTCCTCGTACATGACAATGTAACACACATAAAACCGTACTGAAAGAAGATTCAAACATATCCAGGTAACCATACTGTGACCTGCTGCTTCACAGCCAAGATGGATTCGATGGATTCAACTTTATCATCTTATGAATTACCGATACGATTTTCACCGCCTTCGATCTCACATGACATGAGAGCACACGAAATGAGTTTCACAGTCAAATATTTTTTTTATATCTACTTAGCATGTTCATACCTAGTTATGGATGAAAGCATAAATGATTTCGATATCAATGCACGAAATAATATCTGAATTTAATTAACTATCATCTGGATAGCAAATGTTATTTTTTTTACAAGGACCGTAAGGTATTTTCTAACAAATGTCATTACAATCAGATGTATCAGAAAATAATTTTTGTAAACACCTGCCGAAAAAGTTCACCTTTCGGTACGGTTTTTCATGCGTAAAGTGGTATTCTTCCACACTCCGCACACAAAAAAAACCACTTTGCCCTCCAAACCTACCCTCGAAGCGAACGTTGGCAGACATTGCTAAAAATTGGGTGTGCAACACGTGCGTATCGCCTTTTTCGCCTCGTGTAATCGCCCAGCAGTCGTGCGAAAAAGTGCTACTTTACGCACTAATTGCACAATATACTATTCCAACACACTGCGTGTAAAGTGACATTCTACTCACTATTGGCGTGCGCAAAACTTCATTTCCCACTCATTGGTCACGGAATAGTATATTTCGTAACAAGTGAAAAAAAATGGTTTCTGGCGAGTGATATAATCTCACGAGTCAAAAATTTTTCTTCACGAGTTACGAACAATATTTTTCATCACGCTGTATCGGAAAAGTAACTTTTCAGTCACTCTCCCTTTCGCGTCGAGTGACTGAAACGGACTTCTTCGACACATTGAGATGAAAAATTATGTTCGTAACTCGTGAAAAAAGTGGTTGTTGACTGGTGGGATTATATCACTCGCCTTGGGCTCGTGATATAAATCTCCCTCTCACCAAAAACCACTTTTTTTTCATTTGTTACGAAATATACTAATTTCATCCGCTTTGCGTCGAGTGACTAAAAAGTTTCTTTTCCGACACAGCGTGATAAAATAGTATATTTCGTAACAAGTGAAAAAAAATGGTTTTTATCGAGTGGGAGGTTTATATCACGAGCCGAAGGCGAGTGATATAATCCCACGCGTCAAAAACCAGTTTTTTCACGAGTTACGAACTAGTATATTTCGTAACAAGTGAAAAAAAATGTTTTTTGGCGAGTGGGAGGTTTATATCACGAGCCGAAGGCGATTGACATAAGTCACGAGTCAAAGACCACTTTCTTCACGTTTTACGAACAACATTTTTCATCACGCTGTGTCGGAAAAGTAACTTTTCAGTCACTCTCCGCTTCACGTCGAGTGACTCAAAAGTGCTTTTTCGACACATTGAGATGAAATAGTATATTTCGTAACCAGTGAAAAAAAATGGTTTTTGGCGAATGGGAGGTTTATATCACGAGCCGAAGGCGAGTGATATAATCCCACGAGTCAAGAACCACTTTTTTCACGTGTTACGAACAATATTTTTCATCGCAATGTGTCGGAAAAGCACTTTTTAGTCACTTGACGTGAAACGGAGAGTGACTGAAAAGTTACTTTTCCGACACAGCGTGATGAAAAATATTGTTCGTAACACGTGAAAAAAGTGGTTTTTGACTCGTGGGATTATA
>JAPYZM010000281.1:0-37778 GCA_030522845.1 Psyttalia concolor
CAAAAAAAAAAAAAAAACACCAGCAGTCGTTACTTCACTCGCAATTGACGTACCCCAAGCCCCGAGAATGCACGTAAATTATTTTTATTTATTTATCTACCGTAGCGAATTAATCGAATTACTCTCGAGAGAATAGCTCGAGTTTTGCGCACGTGGTGAGGGCCGAATTGCGGTTGAAAGCGCAGAGGAACGATCCGCCCGACACGAGAGCTCGTTGCTCACTGCTACGCCAGTGTTATTGGCGTTGCCTACTTGGCCTTGCGCCTACGTTACCCCTCCCACTGCCCTCGAGTCCACGTAAAATCTGGTGAGAACAGAACAACCCCCCCCATGGCAATCCCCACGGGGGTAAAGGAGGGATGCTAAACCACTTCAGTAGAGTCACAACTGCTTACGCCGTCCCCAAAATACCGGGGACTATTGCAATCAGATAAAGGGGAAAACGCGTCTTATCATTGGGCGAGAGCTTGAGATCTCCATTGTCGTGAGTAATTTGGAATTTATTGGGTGTGAGAAGATAAAAATGATCATTGTTTTTTTTTTAAAATTGGGGAGAACAGAAAATTGTCGAGAATTAATGCTCACATTGTTTGGGGATTATCGGGAGAATCGACGGGTTTACATTTTTTTTTTTTGCGGGACTGACTGTCGACAGGGGCTCAAATAAAATAGTACTTTATGCAACTGGTGCGTAAAGTCGCATTTTTTCCCGTGAGTCGCGATTTCACGCGCTTTTTCCCGCAATTTTCTCTGTTTCTATCATTTAAATTATGGAAAATTTATAATAAAAAGGTTTCGCGATCGGCTCGGGGGCAACGGTTGGGGGTGGAGCCCCCTCCCTCCCTCCATTTAAAAAACAATTTAAACACCTTAAAAAATCATTAAAAATACTTAATTAAAATCTCGCGTTTTTTATGATTGGCGATTGGTTTTCTGGGAGGATAACAATAGATTGCGGAGTGTAAAATACTTTAGCGGAATTTTCCGGTGACATTTTCAATTCTCCGGGCGGTGAATTGAAATTTTCTCACCCAAAAAAAAAAAAAAAAAAAACTGTGTAAACATGAGTTTTTACAGGTAAATCGGCTTGCGACAATTTTCATCGTTCTCGGCGGGAAATTTTTCATTGTTTGCTAAGTCACCCCTGCATACCAAAAGCCCTCGCCCCCCCCCCCCCGAATCTCCTCAACGACACGTCAACGGAGGTAATTTTTTTCCAATCTTGTGTGTTTCACCCCTCGCATTTCCTCGTCTCTCGCCACATATTTCATAAACTTTTCCTCGCCCATTCAATTTCTCTGGACCTGTTTATTTCTGCATATCAAAGCCCCCACGTCTGGCCACTAAAATTCGGCGAATTATTATTTTCAACGAGCAAAACACGAGCGGATACTCCTCCAGTTATGGTTGAGATTAGTTGTTAGATTTAAAAAGCCGAGAGCATCGCTCGAGCCTTTCACAAAAAAATCAAATTACCTGCATGTGCCGAGATAATAAAAATTATTCATACGGAATACCTCCCACGCGTGCGAAAGTATAAAAACAAAAAGTGAGACTGAGGAACTTCTTTCGATTATTTTTTTCCCACTAAAATTATTCCCTCGACTCGTATTTTGACTTTGGAAATTCAAGTAGCTCGACTATACTCTCTTGATAAATTTAAAAATCCCTGAAACCTATAAATAATTTCGAGAACACTCGATTAAACTGGCCCTCATATAATTTTTTTTTTCTTCTCATGAAAGGCCAGAAAAAAATTATTTCGTGTGCATAATTTAATTTAATAGTTAAAATAATGATTAAAAAAATTAAATCTAATTAAACCCCCTGATAATTTCAAGCATATTCAGGTCATTCGTTCTCCATCCCAAAATACCTGAAATTGTTTTAAAAAAATTATGCAAATCCCCGGCAATCTCCCGCTGACAAAAAACAATTTTAATAAAAATTTTCTCTCATAAATAGCGTTTACTTCCCTGAAATTCTCTCCATAACTTCAATACGAGTGTAATAATCCTCCGCCCAAGCAGGAGAGTCATCTCCCGGCGGATTCCGGACTGGCAATAAAATCCAGTCTAGGCTTGCTAAACTCCTAAGGTGAGGTGTCTCTCCCGCGATTTTTTTTTATTTTTTTTACGAGAGATGTTTTTTCCCATTCTCCACCTCCCATGTCCCTCTTCCCTCCTCTTTTTTTTTTCTCTTGACATGCTCTTTAAACCCGGAGTCTTCGCTGGCACACACAACTCCCATATGCGAGCCTTATAGTTTCAAGCACACACGCGCAATTCAAGTTTAATGCATCTTCCGACGCTTTCAATGCTCATTCCAAGCGATTTTTATCGCGAAAATTGCAACTTGAAGGGACCAGCCAACCTGAAGACCCGCCATACTCAGGTTTTGATAAATAAATGAGCACTTGACTCGCATGTACTCCAAACAAAAACCGGTTTTTTTTTTTAAACGTAGAAATTCTTTTCCCTCGAATGATTTTTCTAATTTTTAATTGACAAAAGCCGTCGCTAACTCACTTTTCACTCAATACTCACTGCAATTAGACAATTCGTTCAACTGATAAACTGATATACGAAAATGGAAATTGTGAAAGTGAAAATCAGCAAGTGGAAAATTATTTAATGACCGCTCGATAGAATTTGTTGTAAAAATTCCCAAGAATTTCACTCGATTTTTATTTATCAATTTTTTTATTTGAGAACTTGATTTAATTCCTTTCAAATGGATCGACTTAAAATCACTCACACTCGTGACCTGGCTCTGGATGTTAACAAAAAAGTGATTGTAATTATTTATGAACAATAATAGATTATTTACAACATTTTATTTCTGATCCGATTGAATAAATTCATTGAATTCGTCAGGATCCCCGAAAATTCTGAAACTATTCCGTATAAAAAATCGCCAATTCCCCTGGCTTTTTAATAATTTATGGGGAATTCAATTAAAACTGTGGATTTTTAAATAAAAATTTATGAATATGCATAATAAAAATTTTATCGATGCAATTCGTCACTTCAAACTGTCGACAATTGAAACATCAATTGCACAGTTCGTTAAGATCGTAAAATTTTATATTCGTAAATGGTAATTGAATAATTCAAGTGCATTAAGAGGCATACTCCGGTCCAGATGTGTCCATTAATTATTAATGAAGTGATATGAATCTGATTTAATTACAATTCGATGGAACTTACTTTGTTACCCCGAAAATTCAACTGAAAATTGTCTACTAATTTTCCGAATCCCCTCTCTTGATAACTGGGAGGCCAGATTAATTTATTTACTAATTAATTAGTTAAACTCAATGAAACAAGGCTAATATCATTGAAATACTCGGCCTTTCTGTGACATTGGTCACCCGAGGATTAATTGAAGTCAACTAAAACTGATATCAGTTCCATTTTCCGACTTCGTGATTATAAAATTATAGTAATTATTTATTAGCAACAATTTAGAGGCTCCAACAATTCCTTTGAATCCCTTAAAATGTTGCTATTGATAAGCAGGACCTGCGATTGTTTTAATTAATTCACTAGAATTAATAAAAAAAAATGTAAATTTAAAATGACAAAATGTTTACCAATCTCGCTAAAGTTTCCTCGTAATTTTTCAATTTATCGGGCTAATAATTGAAATATTAAATGGACAATTGGTACAAGCGATGAAATGTAATATCCGTAAATGGACATTAATCATTCAAATGGATTACGAGACATATTCTCAGGGAAATGTGTGCAGTGAAGTTGCGCATCATCATAATCTATATTCAGAACAATTTGATTGCAATCAATAAAATTAATCTGTAATAATAGAAATAATAAAAAATGTAATAGTACTTTATCGATTTATCGTTCGACTTGAGGACCCCATTCCGCAACTAGAGATCTTCTTCACTCGTTTATTAATTAAATAATTTATTATCCGAGTTTACTGGCACTTAAATTATTCCTCCTACCATTAAATTGTAGCAGTGGATAAAATGTTGTTAAATATCTGTTGAACAATTGTTCAACAAACAATATACTCAAACATGTTGCAAATTCATTTGAAAACAGAATTAAATTCTATTATTTACATTTGCGTCTGAACTCGTGGTCGTTAAGTGGTAGTAATTATTTATGAGCAGTAATACCGAGTTTGCAACAGTTTATTACTCCGCGAGTTTAAGTCTAGGAATTGTGCAATTAAAAAAATATATATTTAGGTGAGATCATCAAAATAAACACGATTCTGGGGGACAAATTTTTGTTAATCCCAGAGTATTTTTTCATTGACATCCATTGCAAATGAAAAATCCGAAAAGTTGAGGAAATTCTAGTCTTATTTTTACCTGAAACTATTTTTATTCACTCCACTTGACACTAGAAACTTCCCAAACTTTTACCTACAGATTGGATTCCATCTCCCTCTTCAGAAAAGTCTCGCCGAGCTTTCAATTTATTTCGACAGTACGTTTACATTTTTTTTCATTGTTCACAGAAGGAGGATATGACGATTCCCACTAGAATATCATAAAAAAATTCTTACAACAAATAAACTGATGGAATTTCCAAGATCTCCGAGCTCCACTGGTTCGTCAAAAAATTTACAAATCAATTTTGCACAAGCGGAAAAATAATTAAAATTGAACTCCCCCAACGTGCGAATTTTCTCCAAATAATGCGCCAATTCTCCTGCTCAAGGAGTAATTAATTAATTAATTTCAGTTTGACGAATTCGTCAAATTAGATCATCCTTTGAAAGTTAAAACGATCCGGTTTATTTGAAAAAATGTCAGTAAAGTCAGGCCCGAAGTAATATCCCAAATAAACAATGGAATAAAATAGCCAACTACTTCCAAAATAAACGAATAATTTTCCTACTTTTGAGTGACAGATAACGATCACGATTCCCATCTAATTACAAACGCAAGACGACACGAAATTACACATTTACTCCATGAATACAAAATGCTCGGAGGTGCTATTAATCTCCGGAGACTTCAATATTTTGCTCATAACTCTAATATCAAGGCTGAGTATACAAGTCTCTAAGATGACGATGAGAAGATTATACAGACGGTGGATGATTGAGAAACTTGAAAGATGAGGAGTAATTGTGATTAGATGGAGGATGCCTAGAAAGCCGTAAGCCACCAGAGGTGAAATCCACAAATCTCCCAGGAGAGTTGGAGTAATATTCTGCGTCCCAGTGAATTCAAGAAATATCCAGTCTTTGCAAATCCATTGTGCCAGTCGTGCTCCATTTTCCCCAGAGTCGTAAAAAAAATATATCATCCAAATTATTGTTAACATTAATATTACCCGAATCCATACCACTCCCGATTTTTTCCACTGAAACATCTGGCCATTAAATTGTTCTAAACAAATTAGAAAACAGTCGTAGCCAATGAGAATTTCGCCACTTGTATTCTAATTTTATAAACGACCTCATAAAAATTTCTGCTCCAAAAAATTCAGCCAGCGAAGACAATTGAAGTCACTGGAGGAACTAATCATCATAAAAATGTACTGATTGGGGCTGTAAGTAGATTCAAAGAAATAGTTTTATCAATGAGAAAGAATAGACTCCGGAGAAATTCCAAAAATATCAAAATTAAATATTGAACTCGTCAAGATATCTCCACTGGCAGATAAGATAAAAATACTTTCATGTCTCCTTCCACCGAACCCATAAAACATTGGTAATAACAAGGAACATTGGCTCGTAAAATAAGAATTGTCTTATCAGTTCATACTATCATAACAGGCCAACACTCGTCCAACATTTGCTCATTCCCATTATTGTCAAAGTTTCGCATTAATTTGACTTTGAAATGGGGGGGTGAATTGCAAGTATAAAAGGGAGCACTAGTGTGGCTAAATGAAGATACGGTAATGCACATAAGATGGAATAATTATTTCTCAAGTGCTGGCGCATTATTCCGCATCTAGGAGCATTAAGCCAATTAATTAAACTGCTTGATTGTGATGTTTACGGGGAAAACTGATTTTGAGAGGATTGAAAATTAAATTATGTGGAAAGTACAGGTCCACTTGAGACAATTAGTAGCACCATGGAGGCAATTAAGAGAATATTCTTCTTAATCCGATGATTAATTATCAAAAGTGACTCCTGGCAGTGGTGCAATGAGATTATTTGTTGAACCGGGGGGGGAGAGGCATGAGCATGAGCTCGTTATGAATTTTTATGAGTGAACTTTTTTTTATCAACTAGCTAAATCGTTGGAGAACGATTGGATGCACTCGTTTTATTTATGATCCTTGTTACGACAGAGATTGATACATATTAATGACTCTTTACCCGATTTAGTTGAGCTGTAATGCTGTGAGAGTGTAATTTTGTGGGGTTGGAAGACGTAAGAGAACAATGCACTGACATTCTGCTGAATGATTAACGACCTCGAGGACGAGTAATTTCAGGGAAAAAGGTCATACGGGTTTTTTTTGGGAGATTGTCTGCAACAATTAATTTACCATCGACTTCTGCTGCTCCAGTTGACGAAGCTCTTCATGGGCTCGCCGGGCACGTACCCTGCCCACCCCTAAATCACTCTGCCCCCCGATATAGAATTTTGAGGTTAATTGGCCCATTTGCAATTCGTCTTTTGTCTTCAATTGTCAACCTCATACAACTTTAGACTCATAATTATGTTCAAAACTATCGATTGATAATGCAGACCTCAACGATCTTACTAAAAATCCCACTCAACAGCGCTAGCTACAAAGCAACTCACCGACCGGTAGCAGCAGCTCCCAGGCAGCAAAACAGGTTCTCCCTTGTCGCGACATGTTTAACGACAATCGTAAACGTATGCAAGGGCATTCAACGAAATAAACTCAGCACAAAATCTTTCACATTATCACATATCACCACTGCACTCCAACTCCACCGACAATTCACTTTTTATCGAGCTTGTAGCGACCGTACGCACGACTCACTCTCACTCCGTCGTCCATTTTTCTTACGCAAGATGGCGGCACCTGCGCCAACGGCCCCCCGCACTCGAGTACAGTCACACCCGGAGGGTATTTTCGGGGAGATTCTGCAAAACAAGTTTGTCAGCTGTCAAAAACTTTGGAAATGTCCTCAATAATTAATTCAGCCCCAGAGTGCAATGTCTAATTGTCTGAAGTTATGACTGGTGGCAGTTAAAAAGTCCAGCAATGGTGTTGGTGCATCAATAATCAAAGTGACATGTGGTGACATGAAGAATATCCAGTGTATCGATCATTCTGGAGGTGTTTAAATAAATAAACTTCTTGCTTCATGACAAAACAACACAATTACCTCACTCATAATAACCCTAACTCTGGTATAAAAGAGTAATTAACCCCACGAGAATGAAGCAGAATATAAAGAATGTTTGATAATTGCAGAATTAAAATCACGAACACCTGATATTGCTCACTTTGATATAGAATACAACCGAAACCCCATTACAACTGACTTACTCGAGTTCAATAACGACAATAACAAGTCGAGGAAGAATAGAGTGGGACAGAAAATTTGTAAACAAAGAATTGTAAATAAACCGAGCGACAAGTTCCCTCGAGTTACAACCAAAGAGACATTGTAGTGCCAACGTCGACAGACATTCTGAGGCAACTGAAACGTTTATCGATCTCAAATTGAATGAAATAAAATAAAAAATGGGATCAGAACAGAGTTCGCAGGGCTCGACGAGCCAGGGTCAGTCGCGAGGGCAGCTTCGCCGAGGAAAGAGCGTCCCCAATCGAGAGAGACTTCCAGACGACACTCCCCCTCGCTCGACAAGCCCAGGTCCCAGCATCTGTTCCGACTCTGATCTGCCCTACATATCGTATACCGTGAATCAGCCCATCGGGGACTCCCCGAAGATGTCGAACAAGCACTTGTCCCGTGGCAAGAGCTTCGGCTCCGACGTATCACGACGAAAATCGAGTCTGGGATCGAGGAAAATAACGTCCTCAAAGGCCCACAACATTGTAGTGGTGAAGCCAGCGGTGTCTGACCCTGCAGCAGACAGAGATCCTGATCTAGTCAAGCTCCAGAGTATTCCTATGTTCCTCCCGATCATGCGGGGAACTCTCAATCTCCCTCCGGGCGTCAGGGACCCCGAGATCCTCGAGAGACTAGATCCCCTGGGGCTCTTCAATCTCTGCGCCAGGTATCAGCATCATCTCAATGCCAATGCACAGCTGATTGCTGGTGAGCAGCAGGCCTTGTGTCCTAATATCGATGCTGAGGTTAACAGAATCATGGCGCAGGCGGTGGAGAGGCAAAAGAAGTTTGCCAAATTCGCTGAACACATGAACAAGGTTCACGAGCTCAGCCGACAGCTGACCAAGTGCCATATGCAGTTGAATCAGACTCTGGAGAGTCTGGAGACTCTCAATAACCTGTTGCCTATCAAGGATCGACTCGAGCCTTTCGTCTGGACCACTGGATAATTTTTAGTTTTTATTTCCTGGGCTCAGAAGTCTCAGGATTCTACTGTTGCATTTTATTGTGTTCGTGGGGTGATTTATGTAGCCAATTGAATTGTAAATAAATTGGAGGAGTTGGGTAATTTATTATAAACATTGTGGTCTCTTAGTCTAAGTCTTGATTTAATGATTTTCGAGCTCTCATCTCTCTGTAAGCATTGACTATTTCGGACTGCTGCTTCTCCAAGATTCTTCTCTCTGCTGATGGGAGATTTTTTCTTTTTCCAGTTCTGTCTATCGTCTGGGGTGTTGCGGATTTAGTTAACAGGGAGTTCAGAAGTAAATCAGATTTTCCAGACTGCAATGAGTAAAAAGTAATTAAACATTTCTGTCTAACAATATTTTCAATGAACTCATCAATAAAATAGAATGTTTAAGGAAATATCTTTAAAATATTCATCAATATGGCGTCGTATATTAAAAGACCACAGATTATTAACAACAATCACCTTTGTTTTTAGTTTCTCCACCCTCGCAGGCTTGATCTTGAGATCAGGTGGGGCATGAGCAATATCTCCGAACTTGATATCCTCTCTGAACTGCTTAAACTCATCGATACTCTCCTGCAGCTTGGAAGCCTCCTTCATCTTCAACTTCCTTGCTCGTTTCTGACTCTTCGACAATTTTGGCTCGGTTATCTGCTTCTTTTTCTTCTTCTTACCAATGTTCTTGTGCTTCTGCTGGAGTTTCATTAACTCGTCAATCTCGTCCTTGGTCTCCTTCTCCAATCCCTCAATTGTCCCAGTCTCTGAATTCCTTTTTACTTGAACTTTGTACTTCTTCTCGAAAACCGTCTCGTTGATGAAATTCTGAGTTTCTCGGTTGACTCTGTTGAGAAATTGATGAGGCTTCTCGTTGGGCATTTGATTGAACACTGGCACAGCTTTTTCTGGCCTACCTCGGGGATATTTTGTTGATCCACCACCTCCACCTATTTTAATTAATTTGTCTTTGACTTTTCCAGATTTTTTCCTCTTTGAAACTCCAATTCGCCCACTCTTCACGTCATCCTTCAGTTTAATTACTCTTTGGAGACTCTTCGGGATTATTTGGTCGTCGTCCTTGGGGGGATTGTTTACTTTTGTTTTTAATCTGTAATAAATTAGGGTTTGTGAATGTTGGAGTAAGGGACAAACTCGTAAGTACTTTAATTCTCTACGACTAAAAATATATTGTTGCTTTAAAAATCGATTAAAAGAAATGGATATTCTCTTTGTTGATAGTCACAGGTAACGAGGATGTAAACACAAGAACTCGGAGGCCTCAGAAGTAAACATACTCAGCCCATCTCTGTGCTCGTTGTTTTTCCGGGTCCTTGACTCCTCGATGTTTTTTTCCTGGAATTTTTCTCCCCATTCCACTCGAATTGGGGTTACCCGAGCACTGAGCAGCGTTCACTCGAACAGTTTGTCTCAAACCACCACGTGTAGTGCTCGATGTTGTGTGTACAAGTGAATCGGCCGTCCTAACCTTCAAACTCGTCTCGACACGTTCAACATCTGGTGAGCTGATAAGGTAAGGTTACGTCATTCTCTCGAGTAAAAATAAACAGACGGATAAAAGGGGCTCACGTGTTGACACTTTTCGCGAATAATGAGCTGTAAATACGTGAATGATAATTGAAGGACTGGGCGAATTGCGTGAGTGAACAAACGGTTAATAATAAATGAATAATTTCGGATTTATCTCGTGAATAATTGCAATTAGGGGTAATGAAACTGAATAATTGATGCGGAATGTATTCACAACCAACAATGCTCTCGTGTTTATGTAATTTTCGTTGCACTTGGTACTCGATCGTGATTCCCAGTAATTACTGATTAATTTGCGAACAATTGAAGTGCCAGTGGAGCTTCTGAACAAAATACATGAGTGGCCAAATGATTATTAACAATTGAAGATGAATTGCTGAAGCAATTGTCGAATTGGACAAGCTCCCAGTGTAAGTGGAAATTTTCAACGAAATTAATAGGAGAACATTTGCGATAAATAATTTTATTATCTGCGCAATTAATAATCATCAAAAGTCACAAAAGTTGACGAAAGACTCTGGACAATTTACTGATTAATTCGGTGGATTATTTATATATTTATGTAATGTTTATCTCGTTTGGAATTCGCTTGTCATCTTGACAGACATTCCACTCGAGCAGCTATGGCAGCGTTGGCTCGATTGATGCCAGTGATGCTAGACACCAAGAGAGTTCAGCCTAGAACAATTGAGATATTTGTTAGATGTGCGAGAAAATCCTCTGGGTCAGGTCAAAATACCGATAATGGGGAGGATAGGAAGGCAAGGAGGCCTGTACTTAGTGAAAAGGACATTCAGGAGGCGTCAGATCCCTTGGACGATCTGCGAGAACCCACCAATTGCTGCATGAGGGGCTGCGCCAACTGCGTGTGGATACGCTATGCCGAGAAGTTGAGCAAAAAATTAGCGGATAGTAATGCTGATATTCAAAAGATTATTATTGAAAAAGTTAAGGACCCTAATATGAAGGCTTTTCTGTCTATGGAACTCAGATGTCGAAAGATTTCTTGAAGGGGTTATTAAAGATTGTTTATTAGGTTTAGCAGATACTGGTGGAGTTTATTTCTTGCCCTCGTCATTACTGATTTTCAGTCTGGAATTTTTTTTTAATTATCTCCTGGAACAGCTGAAGGAGCTGATTGAGTAGATTTTATATCTGGCTTTTTTCATCCAGGCTCGGTGGGGATTTTTCCTGGGGAAATTTTTGGACATCAATTGTCCAAGTTTTTACAGAAAAAGAAATCTTTGATTTCTGGTTGTAAAATATTTATTGAAAATTTGTATACAGTCGTTCAATTATTTTCCACTGACAAGAGGATCACAGACAATTCTATTGGTAATACAATAGGATTGTCTCCATTGCTCGAGTAATTTTTTTTAATACCCTGAGAAAGATCTATCAAAAGACTGCTTGTGAGCATTTTTAGGGGATTCATTCACTGAAAAATCTGCCTTTGTCATTTTTTTTTTGCTAAACTTAGTGAGTTCAGGAATACTTGCCCAGTATTTGAGCCGACACTTCCGTTAAAAGTTCTCTAATTATTTAATAGATATTTGTAGAATAATTATTTAAAGTTAACATTGTCTTCAATTCCCAAGCGAAGTCACAGGCTTTCCCTTAATTTTCCATTGAATTTTCCCCAGCACTGTCACTCCTACAATTACTATTTCATTACTTTCTAATATCATCTCTTTAAAAATTCAATAATTGTCCCAGTGGCAGTGTTTTAGGTTAGGTAGACAACTCCAACACTCAATTCCTTAAAAACCAATTAACTAAACTAATCCCTCAACTAGACCGAAAAATAACGTCAATAATTTGCCTCCACCGCGGGCTACTCCTGAGATTCCTCCTCTCCATCCTCTCCTGCTTGAATAGCATCCACTCTTGCTTGAGCTCTGGTCTGAGTGGACCCCACTCTTCCGAGGGTCTGAATGCACTCTTGATCATTTTTATGGGGGACGTACTCCTGCGTTTAACCATAGCAGCAAATCCCCAGATAGGAATCTGCGACACTCCAATAGCCAACAGAATAGCGCCAGCAATGTGAGCATATTGAGGATAGGTAACACCGCCATAAGTCAGAGGTTCCATTGTCAAGATCGTATAAATAAATATAACAATGAGAATAACTGGAGTAACGATGAACCAGCAGAGTCTCCAGTACACGCTGGGCTCCTGCTTGATCATGAACTCGACATCATCCAGGAAGTTCTCGATTCCATAAAACCACATGATGCCAGTGATCTCGAAGGCAGCCAATATGAACACAACGAATGATGTGCCATAACGATCTGCCAGGACCAGTATGAACTGTCCCCCAGGAGTAACGTAGACCAATCCAATGATAAATCCAATGAGGCAGGCTGGATAAAGAATCTGCCAACGCTTAATACCCGGAAATTGTGCCATTATCGCTGCTATGACAGTTCCAGTGATGCCCGACGCACTGCCAACGCCGAGAACAAACATCATCACGAAGAAGAGAATTGAGAAAAACTGTGGAACAAAGGAAAATTTGGCAATGGCATTGGGATAGGAGATAAAAGCCAGCTTGGTGCCACTCTGGACTACAGTTGAAATGTCATCAGTCCCCAACTCCTTGGCTAAATTACCAAGAATTCCAAATATTGTGCAGCCAGCTATTATACTCGTGACAGTATCCAAACTCGTGATGATCAGGACATCTCTGTAGATGTTGTGCCTGAAGTTGTTGTGTGATGAATACATGATGATGGCGCCGAAGCAGACGGAGAGTGAGAAGAAACACTGGGAGACGGCGTTATACCAGACAGTTGGCTCCAGTAGTTTAGACCAGTTTGGTTTAATGAAGAAAATTATTCCATCAATCGCCCCCTCCAGTGTGACAGCCCTGATCAATAGAGTTATTAGGACGACGTAAGGGAATATAGCGAGGAAGTATGAGGCCTTTCCCGTACTCTTGATGCCTCGGGACAGCACCAGAAGAACCGAGAGCCAGCTAGCAGCCAGGCAGAGGGTGAGCTTCCAGTCTGGCAGGCCTATTCCATCGTCAATGTTTGTCTTCTCCTTCAGCACTATTTTCCTGGGAGAGAATTAGATCATTTAGGCGTCAATTCTATTGGTTTGTCGAGCGGGTTCAAAGGATAGCTAATTCTCAGGAAAATTATCTGAGCTCTGGCACTCGAAAATTAAATAGTATTGGAAATAGTTATTTGTTAAACGACATGAGGGTTAGACTGCTTCTTCTGAATGATAGATTTGGTTTTAATGCAGGAAGACATTCCTCGCGGGGGAATCACTCACGAAAAATATAAATCTGCTGAGCTCTTCATTGATGAGCTGTTTCTCGTTGTGGCACTTGTGTTCATCGTGACACTTTTTCCGGAATTAACGCAGTAACCCTCCCACTCTTCGCGACACTCCGCCCAGGGTAACTCCCAGGAGAACGACGCCACTAGGTAATATAACGTCAGAGCCATCAGGGAACAGTAGTACGTAGCTAGGGTTGCTATTGACGATATCTGGGCCCAGCCAACACCTGGGGAAAAACAAAATGAAAGGTTATTGATGACAGCTTGATTTTCTTCATTCACTCAGGACAAGCCAACGAGCTCTCTAACGAGTCTAATTATTCTCTCCCAATTCTTTTGTAAATTGATAACAATTTGAGAGTATCAGCGATTGTTCTTGTTAACAATTGAGAAAAAAACTCTAGAGTTGTTGAATTATTGCCAGGAAAAAATCTTTTCGGTTTTGCAATAAAAGAGACGCCATTTTTTTGGCAGGAGTAAGAGTTGGTTGAAAAAATTGTCGTCTCAGTCCAGGGATTATCATTTTTTTTTATTTATCTTTGGAAAACCTAGTATGGCCAGGGTAATTTTTAATGTATGAAAGAATTTATTGTCGTGGCAGTGACTGAGCCTAATGAGCTGAGCATTATTTTTCCAAAAATCATGGCGGCCGGTAATCACCTGAGATCAGTAAAAACGTTCGCTTTCAGCTCTCCATTAATATTTCTTTTAGAAATCATGACGTCAGTCTGTTATAAACGAATCTCTCGCGATACACTATCTCGATATGTTGACAGCTAATGAAGACGTTGACTCGCACTAATTGAATTTTCTGTGTTAAATATTTGGCGTTTGAAATTGATTTTCAGAAAAATCATCTGCTGTTCAAAATTGAGAGACAATTTTTTATCGTACGCCAGAGCCTTAAAAAAAAGGATTAACAATTTCACATGTGATCTCCAAGTGTTGTCAAATATTGACTTATCACGATTACTTGAATTTCAATTGCGAGCAATGAGAGCGCAGCATTTGCGCCCATTTTTTATCTAAACTTCTCTTCAACAAATAATTAATTGTGGCAGTTGGGGATGAATTAGCCAACATTTTTATTAGGTAAACCATTTTTTAATGAGTGGGGAAACAACAGGATTACCGAATCGTTGGATAATTCCTAGTTTTCTCCTCCGATTACTGCAATATCCCCCCGGGAATGAGAAATTAAATTTATCAGAGCTGATAATTTAGTCTGACTTGTCAATATTTTTCTACGTTAACGAACCGCCAAATTCTTGGGACTGGCGATAGACAGGGAATAATGAAGACACCTCTTAATCTAACAACAAGTCATACTATTCAATTATCACTCAATTTAATAAGCCAAAGTAATCACGAGTCGTTTACGATCTATTCAAAGCGAAAGCGCTCTCAGCAAATTTGAAAACAAAATTGTAGGAAGTATTAGTCAGACACGTGAGACCTCACTTCCCAGTAAATAATATAATTTTAATTTGTTGATTAATTGTTAATTATTCCTGAATGGAAGTGCGCAAAAAAATCCTGTCGAATTGGGGATAAAATAATTTAATACGTCAATATAAAGCACAACAAATCGCGAATATTGTCTGCGTTTATATTAATTTATTTATATTGAGTTTATCCAAATAAATTCATTAATAAAATACAAAAAAAAACGAAAACAATTTTTGTTTTTTTTTTGTTATTTAAATATATTAAATAAATAGGGTTTATTGACCTGTGAATATCGGAGAGAATGACCAGACTTTGGTGGATGGTCTCCCCGTAAATTGTCCGAGTATCATTTCCATGTAATAAAACGGTTTGCCCACCAATATCAGCAGGATGATGTAGGGAATGAGGAAGGCACCGCCACCATTGTCATAACATACAAAAGGAAATCGCCAGATATTTCCAAAGCCGACGGATAAGGCCACACAGGACATGAGGAACTCGATACTATTGCCCCATCCTCTGGCCTTCGCCTCCTCCTGAGCCTGGGAATCTCCTGGCAAGGCTAGACCTCCCTCTGAATCAATGTCGAACGCCTCGTTGTCCTGGCCGATGATCTTCTCCTGGAGAATTATTTTTTTAATTATAAAAAATTGTATTTACAAATTTTTTGTAATTGAGGATTTTTCTCGGGATTCCCCGTCACGACTTTATTAAAATTAGTTTATTAAAATTAGTTTAAGGGCCTCAGTAATTAATCTTCTCCACTCTCCCCATCTAGACTCAACTGCAAATACTCTTTTGACAACTATCGGAGGCTAATGAACAAATAAATTTATTAACGAGTCAAGTCTCAGATTAAAAATCAGATTAAATTCGTTTCCATTCGATGTTAACCGATTTTATTTTTCAATTCTCCTCGAGAAATTGAATTAACTTCAATGAAAATTAATGAATATTCACTTGTCAATTCGCCAACACCCGAACTTTAACAATTGGAGACATTTTTGGGTTCTTATCAGTAACAAAAATCCATAAATTCGAGTGTCGCAAGGAAATAAAATTACTTACCGCGTTCATTGTGCTCGCAATGTGATCAGCTGACAGGATTTTTAATATATTAATCAACAAATTGAGAGGATATTGTGAGGTCTTTATTGAATTAAAAATTTACTGGGGGAGGGGCCACACCAAGTCAAGCATTTGAGCTCTAAAATTCTTGACAGTAATGTGGCAACTGAGCTTTCGCCGACAGCAAAGTGTTTAGGCCCAACGTGTCACCCTCTCCCTCCGTCCCTCTCCCATTTTAATTGTACCTTAGATAAGCGGCTTGCATGGCAGTTTAGATAGCGGGAGTGTCTGTCACAGACCAACATCAATAGAATTTATACCGCATTGATGGCTCGAATTTTTACGGTAAATAAACTAGGAGAGGAAGTGTTTGGGGATGATGGATCCAGCGATTGGATTGTCGGGTTTAAATTAAAATTATTTTTTGCTAAACTACCCTAAATTAGAATTTTTATCACCACCAAAATTATTAATTGAATTGGAAATTCTTGTGGCCCTCGGATTCTTTGGATTTCCTTATCTGGAAATTCTTCGGATTTTCTGGAGAACTGAACGGGAAAAATTATCAGAGAATGTCAGTTCAATTTTTTGGAGATTAATGGAAGATCCGCATTTGAAGGTGAAGTTGTTGATAGGGAGTGTGAAGTGGAGGAGGGAGTTCTGGTGGTTTCTTGGATGCCATGGGAAGCCGGGGATTGAATGGAAATTGTCCAATAAATTGTTACATTCGTTAACAAACAATTTTTAACATGTCGAGAGGCCCACGCGCGTGCCAACAGTTGAAAAAATTAGAGATAATTCTAAGTTTTGTTCTACATTATCGCCTGATGGATAACATCCGTACGAACCTAGAGTCGGTAGACTCTCCGTAAGGCTTGGCTTTCGGGGGAATAAATCCCCAGGAGGGAAAACTAGAGATCGACTCTTAACTTAGGGTAAATCTTCTGGCAAATCTTCTGGCGACGGTACTCCAACTGTCCGGGCGGGAGCGGTTTGGGATCTGGAGAGTGGGCGGAGCCTAGGGTTCTAAGAGTCCAACTTAGACTGAGGAGATCTGGCTTCGCAATGTCTGGTGAGCTAGGGACGTAACTATTGCCTCATTAGACAGTAATTTCCCTCAAGCTCTCCCTCTAATCACTAGTCCTTGTCGAATTATAAAAAAAAATGTTCTTAGAGTACCAGCTCTATTGTCAGAATGAAATAAATTCAAAGCGCAATTTATAAAATACATCGAGTCACAGTTTATTTAATACAATAGCCGAGTGAAAATTTCATTGAACTGAGAAGATAAAATCGTTACAATGGGACAGATTTTCAAGGCCTCTTCTGTAATCTGTACAGATTGGCGAATCAAATAATCACAAAATTTGGAATAGTATGAATCCTAAAAATAAATCCTAGGATTTTTAAATTGCGTCGCGATCTTAGGGCGTTCTAAGCCTGGCAGTGGAATTAGGCCAACTCGTGATACGGAGCTCATTAAATTAACGAACAATTAATTAACAATTCTCCTCGGAGGCGTTCGATAATATTCTCCCCTGACATTGTCACTATTTTTAATTGAATGCCTGGAATACGATCAAACAAAAATTTGAGGAATGTCTCTCTGACGCGCACAAGACTTGTTTACAACAATAACTTCTTGAGGATAATTTTATACGCTCGATTGGATAACAATTGCTCAGAAAATACAGTTTGTTAATGTAAACCTCATATCGCGACACAATGAAGCCACCCTGGGATTTGGAAAATGCCTCAAGTCACAATTTATTTGATTTAATAACAGCGTCAGCATTTCCTTAAACTACCACAATAAAATAATAAAAATTAAACACATTTTCAAAGGCACTTTCATAATCTATACACGTCTAGTTTTCACACCTATAACACAGCCAATCATTATGATTGAATTGACGCAATAGAATGACTGATGAAATAATCATTAAAGTTTATGTAACATCTCGATTAGTATCGCATCATTTACACTTGAAGAGTGGATTATTTAACAATAGTTGAAAAGAATCACAGCTTATTAATTTATCATTTGCAACTCATTGCTCATCTTGGGAGTTAATACTGAGGGCTGTTTATGTTTATAACTATGTGAATCTAGATAATAATATTTACAAGCGTCACGTGAGGGATGAGAGATTGTCGGCTGTTAATTACGTTAGTTTATCCTCTTTGCAGAATATAACGTAAATAAATTGTTTGAGTTTTGAACTTGTTCGGTTAGCCTGTGTCTTCCGCAATGTCTCCTTGCACTGCTTCCAAGCGGCGCGTTCGACGGAGGACAGGGGCCCCCAGTGGGAGTCAGGCTGAAATGACGTCTCGATCATCTGTAATTAGATAAACAAGAGATGAGGATTAATACTCGAGTAGAGGGGGGACATTTGTTTAATAGAGACCTCAGGATGACTCACCTCAAATAGACCCAAATGACGATTTTTTAGGAATGTGTAGACCATCCAGAAGGGAATCTGGAGAACTCCGAATGATAGGATTGTCCAGCCAGCCGCTGAAATTGTTCAATTACGTCGTTAAACCCGAATTTGTATTTTTATTTTAGCCAACTGAACGAATAATCGAGTGGTATAATTGCGAGAAGAAACCTTCAATGGTAAACGAATTAACAAATTAACTGACGTAATAAGTTGGATTTTTTAGTCATTTAAGGTTGTGGATTAATTCCGGGTCTCTAAATTATTTACGTAAGAATGACTAATGTTACGCTAGCCTCACGATGGAATTAAAAAAAGATTACTCAAATATTTTGAAAGAAAAAAGAAAAAAATATTGAGCTGGTACTCACCATGCGCACTATCAGGATAATTAACGCCACCATAAGTGAGTGGAGTTAATGTGGCGATAGTGTATATGAGAATTGTGGCGAGTACCAGAGGTGTTGCAATGCCCCAGCAAAATCTCCAGTAAATGCCGGGTTTTTTATTCAGCATGAATTCCGTATCGCAGAGGAAATTCTCGAGACCGTAGACCCAGAAGATCCCCATTACCTCCAGCGTACCCAAGCAGAAGATGATGGATGAGGCGCCGTAGTAGTCGACGAGAGTGAGAACAAACTGGCCTCCCTAATTTATTAAAAATAATTATGAATAATGACCAATTTGATGATTTATATTATCGAATCGAGAGGGAAAAAAGTGAGGTTATGATTACCGGTGTGCAGTAGATAGTTCCAACGCCGAATCCAAAAATGCAAGTGGCAAGAACGATATACCAATACTTGATCTTGGGGAACTGATCGCTGATGATGCTGATGATGCCCCCGGAGATGGCGGCGGCACTGCCAATACCGAGGACGTAGAGCATCAGGAAGAAGAGGAAGGAGAAGACCTAAAACCAACAATTAATGGCTCAGAAAAATGAGGGACACTTGGAAAATTTGTGTTGTTATTCTCGAGTTGTACTGATGTATGTCTGATTGGGACATTACCTGAGGGACTATATTGAATTTGGCGATGGCGTCTGGGTAGGACACGAAGGCTAGGCCAGTTCCCTGTTTCACTACGTGCCCAATGTCCTCGATTTCCAGCTCATGAGCTAAATTCCCCAGGATTCCAAATATTGTGAAACCTGCCATAAGACTCGTGAAGGTGTCCAACGTTGTGATGACTATGACATCTCTGCCGAATGCCAGAACTCAATTATTTTCAATTGTTGATAAATTGAGGGCATTTCTGCCTCGAGATCAGATGATTTTGTGCCAATTCTTACAGCCAAAGAGTGTCTAATTATTTTTCTGGAGTGAACTGATGAAAGACTGAGCTCACCTGTAAATATTGTGGCGGAAGTTGTTGTAAGAGGAGTACATGACAACACCTCCGAAGCATACTGACAGCGAGAAGAAGCACTGGGTGACGGCTGCATACCACACCTTGGGATCAAACAGTTTACCCCAATTAGGCTTGATGAAGAAGATGATGCCGTTAACAGCGCCGTCTAGGGTCACAGCCCTGATCAGTAAAGCTATCATGATGAGGTACGGAAATATTGCGAGGAAGTAGGCCGCCTTTCCCGAGCTCTTGACACCCCTGACTAGAACGGCGAATGTGCAGGCCCAAGCTGCAAAGAGACAGCTCGTCAGCTTCCAGTCTGGCATGCCAATCCCATCATCGATATTGGCTTTCTCTTTTAGCACGGACTGCCTAGAAATCGTTAACCAGATTTTTGGAACGTTATTGTCAGTTTGACAGGTAAATAAATCATTAATTGATGAGTGAAGTTCGAGGAGACGACAGAAATTGGTTTGGACATCTGAGAATTATCAGAAGTTCCTCAGAAAAAATCCAATTAGACCCCAAGTATTTGATTAATTGTCTTCCAGAAGCAGATCCCCAGTCTGATAAAGCCTCTGAGGTGGATTCTTATTTAAAACAATTGGGAACTCACGAGAAATAAAGTTCAGCGGAGCTCTTGACTTTCCCAACGTTAGGCAGCATTAGAGAGCTGCGAGTGATGTTGGTCTTCTCGGAGTCCACACAGTCTCCCCACTCGGGGAGGCAGGTGGACCATGGCAGTTCTCCATCGAAGCTCCCGATTAAATAAATAAGAGTGATGGACATTAGAGAGCAGTAGTAGGTGCCCACTAGGATTAGGGAGAACAGCTGGGCCCAGCCGACTCCTCTGAATGCCGGCACTGCTGCCCACATCTTCACCGATGATCTGCTGGTGAACTGGCCCATTATCATCTCGAGGTAGTAGAAGGGCTTGCCCACCACGAACAGGACAATTATGTAGGGAATCAGGAAGGCACCGCCGCCGTTCTCGTATGCGGTGAAGGGAAAACGCCAGACGTTACCCAGACCTATTGACATTGCAATACAGGACATCAGGAATTCCGAGCTGTTGCTCCATGTCTGTCGGGTTTGTTCTGGGGGAGTTGGAGACGCCTGCGAGAGGGACAGCTTCTTCATTTCCAGCGCGTGGGTGAGGTCCTTCAGAATAAAATACAGGCGATTACAATCGATCTTTTTTTTTTCATTGGGACTCTCGGGATTTGTCTAGATTTTTTTATCTTGTTAATGATAATTAATTGCTTGATAATTAATTGCTCCAAGAGCTTGGGTCTTGGGGAGGGAATAAGTACCTTCTGCGGCGCCTCCTCGTCGACTTTCCTCGGGTCCACTTTGCTGCATCCATCGTCTCCAACGAAGCCAGGGTTGGGAACTCCTCGCTGAAATAACAAGCCCAGATCATTGCGATAAATTATAAACAGGAAATTCAAACAATTATTATACCCCAATTTGCATTCAGCTATTCGACCTAGAAAGTGACTTGACAATTTTTCTGAATTCCAACTACAGACTTTATTTGTCCACGCAATGCGGCCTTCGAGTCTGATAACTCTAGATCACTCTTGATCTACAGATTCTTGTTATGAAACAATATTTCCTGGTATCAACGGGTAAACCTATTGACTTTCGAATATTAATGTTGATGCAGAGGAAAAAAACACTCGCTGATGGTTTTTATACGGGGAGAGTGAGAAAGGGCGGCACTTTCTACTCGCGGACGTCACGTCAATCGGTCGATTTAAATGTCGATGGTCGAGGGCGGAAAAAAGTTGGCTTTGGGAAAATGAAAGTTGAGTTTCTAATTTTTTCTCTTCACAAAATTCTTCACTCCGTGCCAATGGCTTGGGTCCATTTATTTTTACCAGTTGTTCCAGGACTTTTTTAGTTATGGAAGTGTCGAGCGCAATAATTTGGATAAAAAATATTTTTTATTTACTGGGTATCTATATCGAAAGTATTCTCGCTAATTGCTGAGCTACAAGCTTTGAACTTATCTTTCTCAATTTTTTTTTTCACTTGCGCACACATACCGAAGCCGATAAAGTTCAACGTAATTACCGCGTGTTGAATCAACATAAGTCAGTGCATTGCCGATAAATAATCGGAAGTATCCCTGGCACTTCTAGGAAATTAGAAATTAAAATTCCAATCCATCACGAGCGAGTGATAATTATTTTTATGAATTGCCTGATTTTTCCTAAAAATTACCTTGAGCTCCCAGAATGTTGAGGATAAAATAGGAAGAGCTGTCATGATTATCGTAATTAGGATTAGATTTCGCCGGGTTAAAGGAGCCTAGGAGGACCAGTGAGACCAACCAGACCAGACTCTCCAGCGCCAGAGAGTCTCGCGCAGATGGTCTTCCATAAAATCCCTGAATGACTCAGCTCGGCTAGAGCTCTGGGAGCGATCTAATATTTTCTGACTGCGATTACGGACTGTAATCGGTATCAATAATTGTCCATAATCGCTCATCGCGCCGTTAGTGGTCTCCCCAAGGTCTGTCCTTTTTTTTTTCTTGATTAGATCTCTTACATCTTGTTTATCACTCCTGGCGATGCTGGGGGTCAGCATCAGCTCAGAAAATTCTACTTAAAATGTCATTTTTTATGACAGAGTTCCAGTTACACGGGAATGACAAGCAATTAGTCACGTGCAGGCCATTTTTACCCCCACCCGGAAACCCCTCGAGATCGCTTACAGAGAAAAATAATTCTATCTCCACTGACTATTTTTAAGCCTCAGAATTTTGGAAAGAATTTATTTAAAATTCAATCCCTGAGTTAATGTGTCATTACTTTTCAAGTCCATCTCTCGGCATTGCTCGACGACTAATTATTTTCTTCATCAGTTCGATGGACTACGGAGAATTTGATGACCTCACTATTAACGTCCTAAGTAACTGAAATTTATTTTTAATTAATGATAAATTAGACTTCTGGAATGTTTAACTTTAATACCCCAAATAGTCTTCACCGAATCCGTCGATATTTTATATACCCAAAATCAATAGTTCTTGAACAATTCATCTGTTGTTCAATGACCATTGTTCACGACTTGCTCAACATTTCAAGCGCAATAATAAAAATTAACTTCTCGGTGCTCAATAATTTTTACAACTCCAGAATTCCGGAATTTTAATCAAAATTTCCAATTGCAATTGAATTATCTTTCACAAAACCTGAGCTATCTCAATTGAAAACAATTTTTTTCTTCATTTGAATTTAAATGAGCCGCATTCCCCACAAATTACTTCAATTGCACCTCACACAGGGGAAAGTCCACCTGCCACTGGTGGATACAATGAGGATAGTGTCTCGTGAGATGGATCAGACGCCACATGAAATTCACTAGCGAAAACTCTAGCGCAAGTCCACTACGTCTGCTCTATCCCAAGTAAATACCAACCGCCACTCGTTACTCAACATTTAACGACGTTTTCTTCTCTTTCACGCAATGTTAAACCATGCGCTGTTAATTTAATTATTTATTACCTTCGGGTGAATGTTGAAACGCGATATCATTATTTATTATTACAGCGAACGGCCGGGACTGTTATTTTATCTCAAGGTTCGCAGTCGAATTGTTTGAGGAGTTAATTTTTATGAAAGTTTGATTATAATGAATTAACTGTCTTATTATTTTAAACAATTTACCGTTTGAGGGGAGTAAACGGGGGAATGATTCATTTCGTTTGATTTCATTTGATATTTTTTAGGGAATAATTTTCGTTCGATCAAATAAAATGATGCAAGCTTTACGGGGCATTACAAATAAACATTTGTCGAGATTCTGACGAGAGACTTTATACGGCATTTGATAAGAATTCATTATTACAATTCAACGTATAATTTGTTTGTCAATTAGCATCGGTGGCTGTTTGGAATTCAAAGCGATTACATATTTGATTTTATTTTGAGCGTGGAAAAATTCTCGTTGACGTCTAATTAAGACGAGCCCGCCATTAGGACAATCTGGTTGCCGTAATGAGGGTCAGCAATAGTCTAAGTAAGGTCCGAGCCCTCGGATATCATTTCGATCATTTCGGATAATATAATTATATCGAGTATTTCCACGAAATAATTTTCATTTGATATTCTTTTTTTTGTTAGTGGAGTTTACCAAGAACTGGCGGGAAGTTCATTAGAAATGAAATATTATTGTCTAACGAATTCCGTAGGATTTTCTATTATTCTCTTACGCGAGGAATTCGCTCTCTCTAACTCTCGCTCTCTTGCTCTCGCTCTCTCACAGCAGTTGATGGGAATGAATTTTTTCTGGCTTTATTAACTGAAGTTATTACTACAATTGTTTATCGCTTAATGAATTTTCAGATCAGCCATTAAGATATGATAATTCGCGGCATCTGAACAATCGTAGGGACAGGGACGAGACTGAGGTCGTTGATCTCAGATGATTTGATAAGAATTAATTATTGTTTTGTCATTTTTCAACAACAAAATTATTTTTTGCCGAATCAGCCTAATAATCATTACCTCATTGCGCTATTTATTTTGATGTGACTTAAAGAAAACATCCGTTGACAATAATTTTTATTTTATCTTGCAAATATTTATTGTTATCGTTCGATTTTTCTTTTCCCGATTGTTTAACAAAAAAATTCCCAAATCTGTTGCATTTGATTTTCTCGTCCGGAAAGTGGCGCAATCAATTTTTGGATTGATATATAAATAATTGTCGTCGGAGTGTTCGGTGACAGGGAATATTTACCGGTCGATTATTTTAATTTCCTCTCGATTAAATTGAACGACAGTTTCAACCAGGCATTGAGTGATTTTCGATTAAGAAAACTACAGATATTTAATGAATAAAAAAAATGGGAAAATTATTAATTAATTAAGTAAAAGGAAAATTGACTCGACTTTTCCATTTGAAAAATTCTCACGTCAACTGATATTTCGAATGAAAATCGCCGGATTATTCGACGACAGGCGATGTTTACGTGGGATTTTATAATCACTCGTCCTTATCATTTTATGATGTCATTTCTTGCCAAGTCGAAAAATCGACAGTTGCAATTTTAAACCCCATTCAATTAAGACTCCTCTGATACCTCATAAAAGAAGAAAAAAAAATTGATCAAACGTCTCCAATTAATTTTCTCAATCTCCAAAAAAGTGCGAAAAATAATTTCAATTGAAATCGCAACTCTCGCGTTTAAAAAATCAGGAAAATAATTCAATAATTACCTCAGCGTCCATTGTCACACTATCGACGAGTATTAACTTCAAACTAACAATTGAAATAATCACAAACAACCGATTATTAATATAATAATCTGCAAAAATGGGCCAGAAGCTGCAGAATGAAGTGGCTTCATTCACACTTTTTTATAAAAAAAAAATATCACAACTCAGTTTTTAGTCAATGGGGTCGAACAGGTTGTTCTGAACTTGATGTTGATCCACTGCCAACTGCCACGGCACGTCAACTGGTGGAATTGTTGTCCACCTTAGCCGCCACACCGTCAAAGTAGGGATACAGGTATCTTTCATTTTTCGTCTGCCTCCTCCTTTTAACGTCTCTCCAAACTCATTCATTGTAATTATAATGACGGGGTGGGGGCGCGGAATGGCCAACTTGTAACAATGAAATTGGGGGAAATCAAGTGATGATCCGGTTGATGATTTACGGAATAATTATCTCATTATTACAAAAACAAATAAATTTAATCATTCAGCGGATCTCCCGTCTAAAATTTTTTTACAAATTTTTTCGCTCTCGTTTTATTTCATTTGTTGCTCAGCGACCGGTGGTATTCACATTTTTATTAATTACTCGTTACGTAAGGGCTTACTATTATCCTACAACGTAGTAAAATGCATAACTGGGATTTTTATCGTTGCCTACAATCAGACGATTGCGAAATCATTTTCAATGATTTTATTAATGCACTGGAATTTAATAGAACTGCTAAAAAATTACGACGTCGAACTAATTTCCGTCCAACCGTTTTTTTCCTGCCTTTGTCAACTGCCAAAATTAAATTATTTATGACGTCTATTATTATTATTAATTTTTTTTTGGGTAGCGGTTACAATTATTGATAATTTTGGGTAATTTTGCGATAACGAAATTCCGGGAATTCCGGGATAAAACAAATTATTTTGAAAAGATAAATTATTCTGTCCCGCACTTGACCAGGGGACGCGACGGGGAGTCCCATGCTTGACGACAAACGTCGCGACGACGGCTAATTAGGGTTAATTCATCGGAAATGTATGGGATTTTTAAATAATTACAGAAGGGAATTAATTGAATTTTGATACAGAAATTCTGATGCAATACCTCGGTCTGATTTCAAATGGAAAACTTCAAAATATTTTTCACTACTTCGATAAGTCATTAATAGTTAATTAAACTCACCGTCGATTTTTTTCTCTTTTCAATTATTGCAATAATTATCATCGCTCATTTCACTGGTCATTAAAGACAACTTTGAGTATTAAATTTGAAACAACAGATATATTTCATGGGAATTATGATATGGTAATGGTTAAAATTGAGGGAAATCAATTGAATCCTTCCTTTTCGATCGGAGAGAACAATAGGTCATTAATAATTCATTAACGCTAAGTCACTGTTGGTCTAAATATTTGAATAATTATTTTTAATCGTTTCAGTGGTTGACACAATTTCAAAAAATTGTCTACTCAACTTGAAATTACTGAGTAATTCATTGCGAATGATCAGTTACTGTCGATTAAAGCATCCTCAGGTGTAATTATAAAGAAAAAATTCAGGTCGAGCTGGAAAAAAAAATTCTGGCCGAGGGAAGTGTAAGAGTAGAAAGAAATCCATTGGTCAGACGTTCTACATTCAATTTATACCGGTTGCCGCCAAAAATTTTGAGGACTTCTCTACATTATCCCTCGGTCGATAAAGCAGGAAAAATGCTGAACGTCTCGACACCCCATTTAGCCCCGCGTATAAATTGCAACTTCAGTATTTTTTTTTATTGCTATCGGGCGCATGAAATTCTTGAGCTGTTGCACTGAATTTTTAAATAGATTAATTGACCCGTTGAGAAATTTTCAGGGAATTCTTGGCTTTTGGGAATTCCGGGAATTGGTTCTTAATGCGTTAGACCCAAATTGGTTCTTTTTATACAAGACCCGACTGACCAACTGAGCCAACAATTTATTCTGACCTAATCTAAGTCTTCTATCTAGTTCTAGTCTAAATCTTCGGCATTACTGACGTCAACTGAGCCTTCCCGTCATTAGATAAAAGTCCCCGGAACTGCCGTTTAAATATCTTTTCAATTATCAGTGATTATGGATGACGTAAAAATTTTATATTTTACATTTAAAAATAGAAGTGATGATTTAAAAGTCACTCATTATTGCTCAGTCATCACGATTCGAAATTATTAGAATTAAAGTGAGTTATTTTCCAGGAAGTGCACAACAAAAATTATGGAATGGGAATAGAAAAGAAATCCTTGATCGAGCCTGCTCTATTTAATTTTTTTCCAATAATTATTTAACCTAGTTAATCCACAATAATTTTCTAACCTTCTCACTGCATTACCCCTCGAGGGATAAAGTAGAACAAATTCGAGAACGGGGAGTCCCCGATTTACTTGCGAACGTAAATCACAACTGGAGGAGGATTAAATTGGCGGTGGGAGGATTTTGAGGCAATTGTTAACTTTTACGGACCTCATTGGGGACCCTTAATACGCCGGAATCCCTCGGATGTCTGTAAAATCACAAGGTCGAGCTGAATTAATTCGGATAAATGAAAATGACGCAATTATTTGTTCTGATTTCAAATAAAAAACCTTCAAAATATTTACCGACAGGTAATGATTACGCGGGATTTGATAAGAATCCATTACAATCGTTTTATTATTTCGCTTCAGGTGTCAGTGAGTGATTCAATCGATTTCACAATTTGCCATTGAACAAATAGGGAGGGCCCAGGATTTGTTTAAACATTGATAGTTTCAAAAAACCTGCAAATTAATTAATCGATGAATGAATGATTTAGGATTTATCGTATCGATTACACAAGAATTTAGATTACTCAAGCCTCCAGTTAAATTCTCTAATTATTAATTAGTTAATAATTACATTATTCGGTTCTTCATCATTTCCACAACTTCTTGAGCTTTTGTTTATAAATTAAAAAGTCAAAAAAATTAATTTGAGGGTGTAGAGAATTTTTCAATTGCTGTTGAGGGAATTCTGATCAATTGAGTCGATTGAGTCGTTTCGCTGCAGAAGGTCTTCTACATTGAATTCTCTTACGTCGGATACACTCACGGGAGAATGTTTAATACCGGGCAATGGCCACAGCTTGTCATGCTCGTATGAGCAACTGTGTCAGTGCCGATGTTATAAAAATTCGAGACATTCCAGAAAAGTGGTGATCACTTCCATACGGCTTAACATCGATTGCATAATTTATTTCCATATTTTTATTTTCCTTGAGAAGTAGAACTTTCAATTGAGCGACTGATCAATTGCAATTTTTTGAGTGACGTTTTTTTAATTAATTGGAAATTCAATTGCTTAGGATTTTTTTAACTCGGGCCAATTTCACTTCAGACAATTTATAATTTACTCTGAAATTCGCGTTTTTTAGCCGCTCGAATGTAATTTTAGGAATTAAAGCGGCTACTTCGGGGGTACTTTTGGGGGAAATTGAGTCATTTCAATTTTCTCATTCTTTATTTTATTTTCGTGACTTTTATATTTTTATGGGGACAACATTCGCCCGAGAATGCGGCGTTCAACAATGCTTTGTCACTTCGAGATGATATTATTGCTGATGAGTGCGATGGACTAAGCGAGCTTGTCACGTACCCCAGGTACAGCTGACACCGATAACAAAATTTTCTTCCTCAAAATAATAAAAAATAAAAAATGTAGGCGATAATTTATTTTAATTTTTGGCTGTTGATGATCTCCCGGGGGCTCTACAATTGTTTCTCCACTCAAAAAGCCGTTAAATATTATGTTGTCAAGTGCAAAAAAAACTAGAGCCGATGAGCAAAAATAATTAAAAATAATTTGTCGTTCTTCCGAATTGATCCACCAGAAAATAAATCAATTTCGGGACGTATTCGAGGGGTTTTTTTTCTCCTGGAGGTCTCGAGGATTTACTACTGACAAGTAACTAGAAAATAAATTTCTAATGCAGTTATTTTTCCTCCCGCAATTACTGATATCGCACCAGTCTCTGCACTACTAATGCTCGGGGCTTAGTTTGACAATTGACATTGTAAAATCAAGGACGCGATAACGGAATAGTTGCAAGAAAAATCAAGCGACTGATTAAGTTTCTTCACCTTCCAAAATAAGGCCAAGTACATTAAAAAATATTTGAACTGCTCGGCCGGGGTCTACAGAAGATTTGAAAAATCCATTTTGGCTCACATTTTTTTAATCCGAAAGCACTCGTAATCTGATATTTAATGATCGATTTTAATCCATCAACGAAGTGAATTAATTATAAACCCGGAGACGATATTAAACATTAAAATCCACGCGAACTAGACCAGTCGATTTTTTTAATTAAACAAAAATTGAAGACCAAAAGAAATTGGAAAATCTTGGAGCCAAATTTTTTAAAATATCCGGGCAGTGATTTTTATTGATATTAAATTATTTATCAATGGGAATATAATTATTTGGGGGCAATTGCTGAGTTCTTCGACTGTTGAAGACAATGTCTTAACTGTCTCTATCTACTTCTAATTTTATTACGGACAAATGCTAGATTACATCCGAGATTTCTCAAGTTTTCCACTGTTGGAGATATCGAATCATTGAAAATAGTGCCAATGCCGTTGGAATATTATCGAATAGTCAAATATAAAATCACTAATTCATTTTTCATCAGGTTGATGAACTACATAAAATTTATTAACCGAGCCCCGCTCCCAGGCTCGCACGTCGACATACTTTGAAAAAAAAGCCTTGAAATTTATGAAGAGTTTAGCAGGAATTTTGAGCAAAGCCACATTAAATTTCATTTCAGTGAAAAAAAAAATCGTGAAAAATCGGCTGAGGAATTTGAAATTAAAGACGGAGAACGGATGATGACACAATCACATGATTTTTCCTAACTTTCAGCGGGGAAATCCTAATTTTTTTTTTTTAACTTTAGATAACCTTTTTTGGAAATCAGGGGAGATAAACAAAAATTATCATGTACTCCACTGGATGTCTATTATTATCAATTTCAATATTTTTTCTCTCTAAAAACAGTCAAACAGTCAAAGGGGGCCACTGACGATAAAATCTCCACGTGAATTGTTTAGGAAATTCAATTCAATTTAAATAAACAATTTCAGGGAATATTTGACAAATTGACAAATTACTCATGCACTCCACTGAATGATGATTATTATAATGATCAATGGGATGATTTTGCGCTTCGAAAAATGGGGGAAAAAAAAAATAATTTATTATTTGCGCTCGACCCGAGTGGAAGTCCGATGACTTCCTCAATAAATTCCCTCGCATTTTCGACGGCTGTCCGGACACCGGATAAATCGCCTCATTCTATCTCCACTGAATAGCCGAATCTGAATTTTTAATTTTCATTGTGAACGCACGCGCCGATGAATTCATTTAATTACCCCCCTTTTTTTTACAGACGAAACAATAAATCATTTTGTATGGCGATCGGGCCTAATTGCGCCGCAATTTTCGTGCGCACTCGGCGGACTTGGGCTTTTGTGGGTCCGAGAAAATAATAGACCCGCGAAAAATCATAAATCATGTTCAATTTTTTATTAACTTTGCCTGGGGCATTCTTATCAGGTTATTTTCCCAAAATATTTCCAATGCTTCCGTTGCCTCCAGCAACTGCTAACCAGTTAATACCGGATACAGTCGGATTAGACGACGACTTTCACCCGCCCGGGCTCCAGGGGTTCCCCTGCCCTTCGCTCCGAACTCGATGGTCATTCGATATCGATAATTTTTTATCTATTTTACGCTGAAAAGAAAAAAAAAATCAGACGTACAAAAAAGAGAATTTTAAAGGCAAAATCGAGTCTTCATTTTTAGCCGGAGGAATTTTCAATTCAACAAATTAAATTTTTGTTCTTCTGCCGAGTAACAATTGGAGACTCCCACTCCGCCTGCCGAGGCTATTTAATTTTTTCCCCCCCCGAAATTCGGGGGATTAACTGATTTTTATTAATTATTTCTCTCCAGGCCTCGTCAATAATTTTTTTATTCAGTCAGATAACGGAAATGGAAAAATTAATGGCGCGCTTAAGCGGTTCATTACTATTCCCATTTATAAACAATTTTATGAGTACGTTCGAGTGACGTAAGACGTGAATTAGGAAGTAGAAATTGTTAATGAGGGTTATTCAACAATTTGACAACATTTTTTTGAAAGTAGCAATTACATTAAATTATTATTCCTTCTCTGTGCCCGAAGAACTCAAAAAAATCTAACATTCCGACAATTTCCGTCATTAGAATTACAATAATTAATAATAATCCGAATTTTTTTTGCTCAATAAATCAATTTTGGGAGAAATATAACGAGCCGGAGGATAAAATCCTGAGAAAATCCGAAATCCAATTGTTTTTACAAGCGCATTATCTCCCAAAAAAAAATCTAAAAAAAAATCCTCAAGCCAGAGTCATTTGAGCCAATGACATACCCTAATTTATTTATATAAATATAATTAATTTACTTCAGATCAGCCTCAAATAAATTAAATCTCACGTGTCCTCATGCCTCCCGTCACAATCTCCTTTCAATCCACCAAAACACCATAACATCTCAACTAATTAATCCATTAACAATAATAACAATTAATTGTTTACGGTTTGGAGCTTGTGGATGACTATTGTGAAGTATTCAAATCAAATAGTGAGATGAAAATAAGCTAACCAATAATCGATAAGAGAGTTCCCTGTCGCCGAGACGAGAAAGTCCCGCTAGCGCCATTGCCGATGTCTCCGACACTCATCCTCATCTTGTCACTGCCTCATCCCCGTCCTCAACAGTCTACGAATTGATATAATCCTTGTGTACCTTTGTGGCATCATTCAGCAAAAATCATTTATCCCTGGTCCCCAGTGTTCTTATCATTAAATAAAAAAATTGCAAACACAAGTGAGCCCGTCTCCAGCCATAAAATCCCTCCTCGAGTGAGTCTCCCAGTCCATCACCTCCCGGTAGCCCTCAAATATTCGGGTTAAAATAGACGAGAGTGATATTTACACCTGACACAACCCCCTTCAAGGGTCATTGTTCCCCATCCGACTCCAGACGAAACAAAAATAATGGTGTCTACTAGAAGAGCAACTCACGCCGGCAGTTGGTACACAGAATCCGGTAATTATTTATCCATTAAATTATATAAATAAATAAAGAGGCCTCGTCAACTCATCGTTAATCAGCAGTTACAATAAATTATTAACGATCAATAATTCTTAATATTAGCATGAGAATAAATAATAACGTTTGCGTGAGGAATTTAATTACTCACAATAGCTGTATCACTCATGATATTATGAAGGATAGGTCAGTATGTACAACAAAGGAACTGTAAAGCGTGAGAAATCTATTGTTTCGTTGCCAGTGTTGTTTATAATAACGGCGATCAATACAATATGCTCTAATAACTTCCATTGTTCCTTTTCCAGGATATGAATTGAATAAGCAACTCGAAGACTGGCTGAATGCTGCTGGTTTGTCTCACGGACCGGCCAGGGCCATCATCGCCCCGTTAGAATGATTTTTTATTCAATCGTTTGATTAATTTTTCAATAATAATACATTTGGTTATTTTTAGACACGCTGGCTACAGCTACTGCGGGGGATGTGCAGGATTTGCGTATCGACAGATCAGTCCCATTGTTGTGTAAGATTATTGCCCATTCTTGTCATAGAATTTGCCAATTACTGGGGTAATACTGTAAATAATTAGCGCATTTGGGGTACAATTAATGTACTTCCAGCGGACGTTTAACCATCCGAAAATTCGGTCAAACTCTCCCGAGAGGATTCGATTGAAAAATGGAGGATTTGGAGCTTTGCATTTTTAATGAACACAACTGCAAGAAAAAATTATTAAAAAATTATTGCGCGATGTTAAAAGGTGTCTCTCTATTGCCCGAATTTTTGGGGAACATGATGTGGTGGACTTCTCGTCTGGGACGATATTATTCATCCAGAAATAATTATTTTTCAGACGTAGAATATTTATTCTCGGCCCCTCCCACCATGTGCGGTTACCGGGCTGTGCTCTATCTTCGGCGACGACATATCGAACGCCTCTCTACGATCTCACTATCGATCAGGAAGGTACCACCACCAGTCTCGAATTTCTATCGGGCTCGCATTTCAATCGTGGCCTGTCGCCAATTCAAAAACTCCCAATGGGAGAACAATAATCACCCGTCACTACCAGAAATTCGAGAGGGTTCGGCCTCTGCCGGAATTGTTTCCTCAATTTTTGAATTCGCGACGGGTTACGCTCGCACTGCGTGGCCTTTTCATCTCTGTCTGTTATTAATGGCGCAAATAAATGATTGAATGTCGTCGCAGTGTGTCGAGAGCTCGAGGAAACTGGACAATTCGAGTGGATGGACATGAATACTGATGAGGATGAGCATAGCATTGAGATGCAACTGCCATTTATCGCTAAAGTTATGGAGGAGTACGAGGAATAATCTCTCACAATTAATAATGTTTATTCAAAACCGGAAGCGCAAGAAATCCCTCTTCGCTAACAATGAGAAAAATTATCTCATCGTAATAAAAAAAATCTAACTCACCTGAAATTAATTATTCAGAGGCGAATTGGGCAAAAGTTGGCCGACAAATTGACTGGAAAATTGCTGGATGTCTCTAAGGAGACGTTAAAAAAAAATATTAAACAAAGAATTGGCTAAAATTCGCGATGAAAAATGGGATTGCCGGAAATTGGATAGACATTGTTAATCAGTCGATTTGAATTTCTCTAACGATCAATTTATTCTCAGCTTCAAGAACGCATTTACCATAATTCCAATTCTCGTGGGATCGTTAACACCCGAGAAGGAGGCGATCTACGGACGGCTTTTGGCCCCCTACATAGCAGATCCCCAGAATCTATTCGTTATCTCGTCGGACTTTTGCCACTGGGGCCAAAGATTTCGATATACCTACTACGATAGATCAAGTGGTCCCATCTACAGGTCCATCCAGGCGCTGGATAAAATGGTAAATATTTTATTTAACCATTCACTTCGTTGTTATAACAATTGTCGCAGCTCTCAATTTTCCCTGAACCAGATAATTCCAAAAATCAAGGCAATTGTTTAAAGACAAATTTCTCCTTAATTTTTAATTTGTTTTATCTGTTCTCGTAGGGTATGGACATCATAGAAACGTTGAATCCCTCCTCGTTCACGGAATATCTAAAAAAATATGGCAATACCATCTGTGGACGTCATCCAATTGGTGTTCTACTTCAGGTAAATGATTAAAAATTAATTAAAAATAAAGACCTGATTAATCACATCCGGCGATTAATTTGAGTAGTTTTAGGCGCAGTGAGTTCTTCAATTTCTTCTAAAACTGTAATGGCACTGTCAATTGGCCTGATCACTCTAGGTAATTACTGTTTTAGGCGATTCAGAGTTTCAAGGAGAACTGCACCGGCCAGAAGATGAATCTCAAGTTCTTGAAGTACGCTCAAAGCAGTCAGTGCAACAACATGAACGACAGTTCAGTGAGCTACGCAAGTGCTTCGCTTGTGCTTGAGTGACAGACTTTTAAAAAATGATCTCCCTTCGTGGCGTATGCATTTACATTGTAAACCAAAAGAAATTTGAATGCACTACGAGATTATCTCGGCAATGGACTTTAGCAATATTATTAATAATCATTAATGAACACGAGAGATGGGGATGTTGGATTGATACGTATAATTAGATTGTTTTGCTTTGGACTTCGTTTGCCTTACGTTTATGAACGCAAAAACAGACTTACAATATTATTAATATTACAGATAATGAATTTATTGATTGATGATAATTCATTGAATAGGGTAATACGTAAGTACGTATACAAATGTAAGTGATAAGCTTAATAACGGTGGAAACTTAAATGTTTTTATCTATTTTTCCAGTAAAAAATGAAATATTGAGAAAATACGAGTGGCAATTATTTACTTTATTTTTCAGTTGGACGAGCTGGACTTTTTTTATTTTTCTTTCTTGCCTTTCCATTTCTAGCAATTTCGCTGATGGGCTTCCGATCGGAGACCAGGGTAGTTACTGCCACTGTGTAGAGAGGAATAAAATAAGACAAGGAAGGACACTTAAAATACAATATCATTCCATTAGGTACAATTTTTCCCCGAAGCGATGGCTTCATTATATTTTTTATCAGTTTAGCCACTTCACTCGTTTTTATTCCTTACAATATTTTATATTTCAATACCGTTCGGTACTCATCTACGTCTGACTGTTAAAAATGCACTCTAATTATCTTATCTCAAGAGTTTACAATTAATTTTTCCATCTTAGGTACTACTGAATATCTCGGAAATTGAGTTGAGAATTTTGACTAGAGAACGAAGTCTCAAAAATTCCCGGACAATTTTTTTTCGGAAAAATAAATTCTGATGAATAAAATACGACACCAGGACTCGCGAGCTTGGACGAGAGACGATATCAGACAGAAAATTTTTGGAGGAGAAAAATTGAAATGAGTAGTTTTTGAAATATTGAGCAGAAGAAAATCTCTGGACATTGGAAAAAAATTGATTACATTGCCGAATTAATTACACTGGTAATGTCGGATTCCCTTGGTGACTATCGTATCGTGATGGCTCTAGTAGCGGAGTAAATATAAATTAATTACAGGAAAATAAATAATTTTCTCTGAAGAGAGACCTTCGATATTTTCCCTCGATTCCACTCGCCCTCGTCATAAATTCGAAATTAACACTGCAATTCCGAAGAAAATTGACTGAGAATGACGAGGCGATTCTTCCCATTATAACAAACAGAAAAGGATCCTGATAATGAGAAAATCTCGACACCTCTCTCTAGGAAATTGCGTCCATAGAGAAAACTTTTCTCGTAAACCCACGCATTTTCGAGATAACTCGGCGATTAACATTTCATGAAGAGCCCGATTTTCCTCCATAAAATTAAAAAAATCCCCCCCTACAATAATTAAAAGCAATTCAGTCATCATTCTCGTTGCGAATTGTTGCAGAAGAAAATTATTTGTCCGCCCTCACTGGAATTACCTCTACAAAAGCCGTTCCTCGAGAATTTCACTTCGGGAGTACTCACGAGGTGATTAAACAAATTTTCGTATTTTTTATTCCATTACGAGGATAAAATTGTTCTAAAAAATTAATAGCACTCCATTTACCCAGAGTGTTTTTTACAAGTCCACGTGGGCCTCTGCAGTGAATTTAATAAATTCCCGGAACAATATTACGATCCTGGAAATCATACGAACCACTGGGTCATCTCGATAACGAGTGAGTCTGAAAAATATTTGGCAAAAAAATTCTCTCGCCGATCGGCTCAAACCCACTCGTCCACGGGGTCACTGTGCACTAGAGGATCAATTGAAAATCGAAATATCCCCTCGTCGAAGGCGCCTATTAATCCCCCGGGCTCTAGTCCCCAAATCTCTCCCCAAACAATAAATCCGAAAAATTATTTTTCCCAGGCCTAAACCCTGGACCGCTCCCCGACCGTATTTTCCCTGAACTCCTAGCGAAAAAAAATTATTTATAACAATCCAGCAATCCCCATAAACCCCCCGAAGTCCTAAAAAAATTCAATAGTCAATCAGACTCCCCAGAAAATGACAGAAAAAAAAAATTCTCGCCTGGAATGCCTCTAGAGAGGAACGAAAAAAAATATTCTCAATGAATTTCTTATTTCATTAATTAAATTAGTCAATTGTACTTTTGCCTCGGGAATTAATTCTGCTAATTAATTCAACCCCTGGCGGTTTAACCCCTTCCTCAGGAATTCGCTGGTATAAAAAATCCCCTCGTCAATTACCCAATACCCGTTTGATAAAAAATCAGTCCCCTCCTCAGTCTCGTTGCGTTCCCTCCCCCCAATTAAAGGACCCTCGGGGGGGAAATAAAATTGCAAGTGCGATGATAACTCGCCAAATGTGAAGATTTATGAATGAACCGGTATACAGCTGGGCTGGGTCGATAGAGCATCCCCCTCAGTCTGTAGTAATCAATACGAATGGGAAGGTGGGGGTGTTCTCTTTCGGGGCTAGGAGTAGAGGAACACAAATGGTACAGTCCATTCAGTAGAACCTGTAGGCCTTCTATCGATTGCGTAGGTGGTTGTTACAAACCCCCTTTCATTTCCCCCCCACCACCACTTCAACCCTCAGCACTCACACAAGATTACAGGGGCTCCACTTCAGCATTGGCTGCTGGCTGGCGAGTGGGAGGTGAGGGGAAATTTTTGTCAAGAATCAACTGGAATTCCTTACGAAGATTCCCAAGAATTTCATTCTCCTTCTGCCCAACCCCCTCCCCTCCCGCCAGTCTCCCACCACTAGATCCGGGGATGTAGCGTAGGTGCGGTTCGCGTGTGCTGGGGAGTCGTCGAGTGTCCTTAATTTCACGTGAAACTCCATGGCATATGGGAAGATTTATCGCAATGAATGGAACGTATGACAGTGGGTGGATTTAATTGCAGAAGTTGATCCTCATGGTTGCAATGAATTTTTAATGTTCGATTTACGGTATTTGTTACAGCGGTTTTTAAACATTTTTTTTTAGGTATCCAGAGGTGGAGAAATTCCATCTGTTGAGAATGCCAAACGAAATGTCTCGGGGGGTAGGAAATTTTTATTTATTTCTTTCATATTTTTATTTTTGTTTCGTCCAAGCACTGCATGAGTTGTAATATTCCCTAATAATATAAATCTAGAACCGAAATATAAAAATATAAATTGCAACAAGTTAGAATATAAATATATTCTATTTTACAGCATTTTTTTAATAAATCGCCCAGCCCTCGGAAAAAATTATACTTCCCCCAGAAAATTTGGTTCGAAACCCCAAACGCGCGAGCCGATAAACAGAATTAAAAAAAAATTTTTTTCTGGTCGTGAGAGCGGCGGAAAATTGTCTCCAAAAATTTC